>JAOTRC010000010.1:24105216-24120310 GCA_027497675.1 Cyprinella lutrensis | reverse complement strand
GCTAAGAAAAGACTCCAGAATATAATATTATATACTTTGGGTTGATCTCGTTTGATTTGGGCCAGATGCTTAGCAACACCCTAGCAACCACTCTGAACACCGAAGCAATGGTTTAAATACTAGGAAAGTTGTCAGACCAACTGCAGAATCCTGTTGCCATGTTTTTGCATGGCTTGAGCCACTAATTCCTTCAAAAATGTAAAAACATAGTTTATAAATGTAAAAAAAAACATATTTTCATAATTATTAATTTGGCAGATGCTTTTATCCAAAGCAACTTGCACATATAGCATATAGTTTATGAGACCAGATATTGTACAGTTTTGATTTTCAGTACTGTTCAAAAGTTTGGGGTCAGATTTGGGGTCATATTTCATGCTCACAAAGGCTGAATTTATTTGATCACAAATACTGTAAAAACAGTTGTGAAATATCATTAAAATTTAAAATTGCGGTTTTATATCCTGAAAATATTTGAAATGTAATTTGTGAATTTTGAGCATCATTACTCCAGTCTTTAGTGTCACATGATCCTTCAGAAATCATTCAAATATGATGATTTGCTGCTCAAGAAATGCATTAACAGTGTTGAAAACAGTTTTGCTGCTTAATATTTTTGTGGAAATTGTGAAGCATTTTTTTCATGATTCTTTGATGAATAGAAAGTTAAAAGGACAGCATTTATTTCTTGTAACATTATTAATGTCTTTGATCAATTTAATGCATCCTTGATGGGAAATAAACGTAATTTCTTTCAAAACAACCGACCCATAACTCTAGTGTTTGCATTTCTAGTTGCGTTCCTGGTTGTGTTGTCATTTGCTGAGCGTGTAGGAAGCGACAAGAACAGATCTGAAGGGAACGGGTGCACTCAGATGAGAATCTGAGGATGATGTCTGTGATCAGAATTCAGTGCAAGGCCTTGTGAAGAAGCTCTGACTGATTCGTGATCTGTGTGTGTGTGTAGGTGGAGTATATCCAGTAAGCGCAACACAATAGCAAAATATCCATTCACATCTCTGTGGCTTCTCATCTTACTCATACACACTGCCCAAAAAATAACCAATGACTTCAGACGATTAGGCGTTAATTGTTCGGTAAAGATGTGGCTTTCCCACACTGATCACTAACCTTCAGATCCGATCCAAACTCAATTCAAAGTTTGTTTTCACTGCATCACTTTGATTTCACTTTAAACTTAAAGGCAATTAAAGAAATATTTCTCTAAAGCAAGACAATGTATAGTTTACTCCCCATTAAATTTCTTCTGAATATAAACAGTTCTGTCATGACAAGTCTCTGAGAGTTTTAGGATGAGACAATGTTGGCAACAGCTTGTGCCAGCGCATTAAATGTCAGGATTTACTAAAGACACACAGTGAAAAATTAACGCTGAAAAGCCGTGAACATGGTTATTTTTGTGGCTGACCTTATTGCTATGCATTTGTAGGAGTTTCCCATTCAGATGCAAAATATATGGGAGGAGAGTGTTACTGTAATTGAATTAAGGTTTGCGCTCGTCAATTTACTGGTGTTTGCTCCATTGTTTACCACCCAAAAAGCATGTTCAGACGCTAGCCAGCACCCATATCACCCTGTAGCTCAAGACTGGTTGCATTGAAGCTAAGCAGGGTTGGGCCTGGTTAGTATCTGGATGGGAGACCTCCTGAGAAAACCAGGTCTCTGCTGGAGGTGTTAGTGAGGCCAGCATTGGGCGCTCATCCTGTGGCCTGTGTGGGTCCGAATACTGGCAAAGAGCCGTCCTTCGGATATGAGACATTAAACGTGCATTATGCAACATTACATGTTAAAAATAGCCGTTTTTCTAACCCATACATGCTTAAACAATCGCCCGATGGGCTGAATGAGCCCTACTCTGATCACTGTGATTGCCTCTATAATACTTTACAGTAAAATAAATATTTTTACGGTATAAAATAGAGGGATTCTGGCTCGAATTTGAGACAGGGCATCACACTCATGACAGAACTTTATATATTTTTTAGGCAGTTATGATGAATCAGATTTTCAGCTGCACAAAGGTATATGCATAGTATAATTATATATATATATAATGTGAAACGCATAAAAGTGAGGCTGTGAGCATAGGATGTAGTGTGTTCAGTTGGTTATCATAATCAGAGTTTTTTTAAGGGTACTTTTAATATTTTGTCAACACCAACCAGGCAGAGAACAGCTCAGCCCACTGAACAGACTTTCGTCCCTCACAGCCTCATTTTCATTCAAGCCCAAATATGTGTTTATATGACTAAGGTTCTTTGCAATGATTTGTCAGTAAACTCATGGATGATTAACAGACATGCTTAGAAACCTTTGGTGTCGAGTTTAGATGGCCATTCTTCTGTATATCAGTTAAGGGCCAAGCACTTACCCAAAATTGCTTCTCCAGAACAGATTCCCACATGGGTTTGAGATGCAAGATGTTCTGGAAAAAAAAACAGGGGTCATTTTTTTTTCTACATTTTATGGTTCAACATATGAAAAATGTAAAAGGCAAGTCTAATGATGAACGACTAACTTCATTCATTAATTTTATAAAGGAGTGTTGGAACAGACATCAGAAGCTCATTGAGTGTTTACATTTTCTCTGCTTACTGAACAAATAAAATATTGGTTGATGCTTGATTAAATCAAACACTTTGATGCTTGATTAAAAGACTTAAATATTAAAATATTGAACAGCCTGCTGAAATGCAGAACAATTAAATAAATAAATGACGAAATGAAAAACTGAATTAACAAACAGTGACATGCTGAAATTTTAAATTGCTGAATAACCTACTGAAATAAATTAATAACTATTTAAACAGTGACATGCTGAAATAAATAAACGAGAACACTGAAATAACCAGATTAAATAAAAATTGAGAAAATGCAGTATTCAAACACTGACAATAAATAAATAAATGAGAAAATTTTAATGCTACATAAAAAACAATTGTCGCACCGAAATATTAAATTATTCAATAATTAAAAATAAGCACTGCATGCTGACATTAAATATGAATGAAATCCTAAAATAGAAAATTGTGTCATACTGGAATATTAAATTACTGAATAACCAACAAAATAATGAAAATCAATGTTAAGAAAAATCGATTAAAAAAATATGAATACACTGAAATATTAAAAACTAAAATATTGTCATAGTGCAATATTAAATTACTGAATAACCATACTGACTAATGGAAAATAAAATGCAAAAAAAAAAAAAATTAAACACTGACATTAAATAAATAAGAAGTAACTGAAATACTAAAAACAAAAATATTGGCATACTGAAAATTACTAAATAATAGTAAATAGTACTTTATAGTAGCTTTACTAAACAGTAAAGCTCTGAAATGTAAAATACTAAATACAAATATACACTCTAAAAAATGCTGGGTTGTTTCAACCCAATTTTGGGTAAAATATGGACAAACCTAAACTTTAGGTTAAACGTGTCATTTAAAACGTTGACCCAATTACTGGGTTTGTCAATATTTGATCCAAATTTGGGTTGAAATAATCCAGAATTTCTCAGAGTGTATCCTTAAATAATAAATGACCGAATGACCTACTGAAATACTGACAATGAAAGGCTAATAAATATCAAAACAATAAGAAATCCTCAGCACTGAAAACTCTAAATATAAATGAAGATGAAGGTAAAGTGAGATTAGATGCATTATTGACCTCCGTTAGCAAACACAGTTTTTAGGTCATTGCGGTCGTTCTCATGAGTGATTTGGAGCTGTATGTGTTGAAATCACACAGTTCTTGAGGTAGCACTCAGTGGCACTCAACCAACATTTTTTTCTCATGTGCTTGAAGAAACAGGGTGAGGAGCAGATTCTGACAACCGCCCACGTGAGAAACATGTTCTGCCAAAAAATATGCATTTTTAAAAGGCTGGAACTGCTAAGCAGAAGGTCAGACATTTGATCAAAGCAGCTTTCAGAGCAAGCGAGTCTGAAGCCAGACCTCAGGAAAGCTGATCAACCCAATTCTGATGTGACAAAAGGCACTAAGGACAGAAAATGAACAAACAAGCAGCAAGCAACCCACTCAACCCGCCTTAGAAATCAGGAGAATACAAGTGAAAACTACAAATGCATGCAAACTTTTCAAGCCAAACCTTTCACAAATGATAAACCGATAGATTTACCATTCAATATAAATACCTGAATGCATTTTGGTTGTCAAATATGGGCGTCCTAACTGTCCAAATACACTATGATAGTAGAAAACTATTAAATCAACAAATCTGAAAGGAGAAATCAACAGGATTAATGGGAAACAGACGCAAGTCAATGGAAAGCTCAGTGGAAATAATCTTGGTTTTGTCATGTAAATTTCTCTGACAACATCTAATTTCCACAAACAGAGATTTTCAGAAAAACAATGAAAGTGAAAGAGGAAAAAAAAAGAGAGAAAGGGAGGCGTACACAAATTGAAATAATATCAAATCAATCTAACCATCTATTCTCCAAACCGCATATCATGATGCTGGAACTTAATAATGATGTAAATATAAAATAAGAAAAAAATAATTTAAAAATAAGAAATAAAATAAAATAAAAATCAATAAAAATAAGAAAAAATATTTTAGTACAAAAATTAAAAATAAAATCAATCTAACCATCCATTCTCGAAACCACATATCCCGATGCTGGAACTTAATAATAATGATGTAATTATAAATTTAAGAAAAGAAAATTAAAATAAGCTTTTTTTTAAATAATAAAAAAATATTTTAGTACACAAATTAAAATGTTAAAAATAATATCAAATTAATCCAACCATCCATTCTCCAAACCGCATATCCTGATGCTGGAACTTAATAATAATGATGTAAATATAAAATAAGAAAAAAGAATTTAAAAATTAGAAATAAAATAAAAAAATAATAATTAAAAAAAATAAAATAAATAAACATAAGAAAAAATATTTAGTACACAAATTAAAAATAATATCAATCAATCTAACCATCCATTCTCCAAAACACATATCCTGATGCTGGAACTTAATAATAATGATGTAATTATAAATTTAAGAAAAAAAAAATAAATAAAACAAGAATTTTTTTAAATAAGAAAAAAATATTTTAGTACACAAATTAAAATAATAAAATAATATCAAATCAATCCAACCAATCATTCTCCAAACTGCATATCCTGATGCTGGAACTTAATAATAATAATAATGATGTAATTATAAATGAGAAAAAAATATTAAAATAAGATTTTTTTAAATAATAAATAGGCTATATAAAATGTCTTAAAATAACATAATAAATATTTGTAAATAATAAATAAATGCTTGTAAATTGTATTTGAAAAATAAGGTTTTATTTCAATGAGCTCTACATTATTTAGTAACAAAAGTGGCCGTTCAACAGACACTGAACACATGTAATTCACCACATGATGTGATGGCACAATATAAAAATAGCATATAATAAACAAGAGTATAATATATACAATGCAAACAAATGTAAACAGTCCGTCCATGGAGACGCCGGCGTCAGAGAACAGTGGGGTTTATCCGACAGCGCCATCTGGAGGCTTCTGGGAGAACGTCACGCTTCAGGTCAGATCAACTGGCGAATCACGTGTTCCTCAAACAGAACAGACGCAGTGCTGAGAACGTGTAAATGTGATTTACAATAGTCTGTGAGCTTCCTAGGATGTTTGTTTAATATCCATACAAATCGGTTCCCTTTTTCTTCTTCTTCATGGTGAAATTGACACTTGGTTCTTTTTAAAAGACGTTTGTAGAGTTCAGTCGGACAGCTCGGCTCGCCGCTCGTCGCTCTCGGGGCTTTTCACGCTGTCGGTGCGGACGATGCACGTGGGCCGATGGAGGTTGAGCATCACGATGAGCTGCTGCCTCTCTGACTTCAGCTCCTCGATCTGAGACTTCAGGCCCGAGTTCAGCATCTCCAGCCGTTCCGACTCCTGAGAGGACAGAGCAAAAAGCCTTGGGTTAATTCACTGCAGCCTCAGCCCACGCGCTTGTGTTCGTGTTACTGTTTTTTTTTTTTTTTTTTTTTTTTACAAAGGTTTCTCTGGTGTTCGCATAATACAAATATTCCATTCATCACTCAATTGATGTCATAAAAAATAAACATCATAAAAATGGCATGCATCATTTTTTTTCCAAATAAACGTATGTTTTAATGACTTTTTAACCTTCACTAGTTCATTTTAAATTGTTTTATGATGTGGCAAAATATATAATAAAAACAGTAATATAAAAAATGGCATGCATAGAAATTAAACAAAAGTGTGAGATTTTTTTTAAATAAAACTTTTTAAATAAAAAAAAAAATCTGTTTAATAAAAATTATGTTTTATCTTGCAATGTGACAAATTTATTTTTTAATAATTATGATCAAATATTCCATGTAATATCTCAATTAATAATGACAAAATAATAACATAAAAATTGCATGCCTTACTCATTTTAAATATATTTTTGAAATAAAATTATCTAATCACTTTTTTACCTTCACTAGTGCATTTTAAATTGTTTTTATAAAGAAATTGTAATATAAAAATGGTATGCACAGAAATTATACAATCATTTGTTATTTTTTAATAAAACATTTTAAATTAATGTCTTATTTTTGTTTAATAAAAATAATTTTACCATCACTATTTCATTAAATAGTTCTAAAATGTCACAAATAAATGTTTAGAAGCACAAAAACTCAATGTAATCTATCAATTAATAATTACAAAATAATAACATAGAAATTGTATGCCTTAAAAATAACACTTTAAATATATTTTTTAAATAAAATGATGATCTAATCACTTTTTAACATTCAAATTGTTTTATAAAAAATGTAATATAAAAATGGCATGCACAGAAATTACACAAGCATTTGTTTTTTTAATAAAACATTTTAAATTACAAATTTTGCCACAAATAAATGTTTAGAAGCACAAAACTCCATGTAATCTCTCAACTAATAATTACAAAATAATAACATAAAAATTGATGCATTATACACCAGTATCACATTTAAAAAATAAAATATATATTATTTTTAAATAAAATTATGATTTAATTATGTTTTACCATCACTAGTTCATTTAAATAATTCTGCAATGGGACAAATTACTTTTATAAAGCACAACTATTCCATATAATCCCTCAATTAATATTATACAAATGTATTAATATCATAAAAAATTAATAACCCACTTCTACTGTAGTCATAATAATAGTAACATGTAACATGAATAACAAGAGCACTATAAAATAAAGTTTGACTCATTTTTCTTTGCCCAAAATGACAAAATAATATGACTGAAATAATTAATTTTCTAACTCACTTTCTGGAGAAAGTCGGTCCTTTCCTTCTTTCTGTTCCGACAGCGAGCGGCTGCAACTTTATTTTTCTCTCGCCTTCTTTTCTTGCGATCATCGTTGTCACCTCCCTGTGGTCATAAAGTACGCATGTTAGTTTACACATCTGCTTTAGTGTAAACCGAACCATTATAAATCAACCTATGAGCATTCTCAACAAATAAATAAATAAATAAATAATCGGCAGACATTCACAATGGTGTCCACCAGATGTCGCTCTTGACCGGCGAGTAAAAAAGTTTCAGTGGAGCTTCACAAACAATAGAACAGCAGTTTCACTTTCTCAAGCTAACGCACATACATGTTGTTAACAAAAACTGTTGGGATTTTTACAACGTGAACTTCTGAATGAGCAAAACTGGGCTGTGATATCTAAAGCTGTTAGATGTGATGTTCATATCTCACCTCCTCACCCTGGATGTCGTCGAACGGTCTCTTGGCGTGTCTGTTGAGGATGAGAGGAGACAGAACGGCACCGAGGCTGTAGAGCTCTGCCAGTTTCAGCTGGTCTGTCAGGGTGGTGGCGGGAATGCCGGCCAGAGGACCGACACTGGGAAGAGACCCGGCCGTGACCATCGGATCAGGGATTTGACCAGGCATCATTGCTGCTTCAGAAAGAGAGACTCATTAGTTTTCTTGATTGTGCATGAAATGCCTTTTACAGATATACAAATGCATTCAAAAATATATATATTTAGCTTTTAACAAGTTGAAGAATTCTATTCATATTTATTTGTATAGCGCTTTTCACAATACACATCAATTTCCAGTGATCTGTTATTATGAGAGGTGACTGTCTTTCAGAAATGTATAAATCAAAGTAAATAAAAATTTAACAAAAATATTTGTTACTTTGGAATAAGTTTACGAAGGACTGATAATGTGTGTTTTCAGTGGAAAATCTCAGAAAATAATGAAGTTTCCATAAGAGGAACACACACACACACACTATAAATCTGCTTCTTAGAGAGTTATAGGAAAACTTAAAGATTCCCAAGAGCAAAAACAACACCTACGCATGTTCAAGAGCGAGGCTTAAAACAGCTCTCGAATTGTCTGTAAAGGCCATTACAAGATTATGTAACAGTCAAACATGTTTCGCAGCAGCTAACGGCTACTTTCTGCAAGCTTCTCGACACTGACTTTCCTCGCATTGAAGACAAACTGTGTTTGTGCAATATTTCTACAGGGTTTTGGTGATGATGTAGGCTAGTCTTTCTTGCTGCATTTGTTTGAACTTTTTAGAAGTGAATCTCATTATAAAATGTTCCCAAATGTCCTTTTTGTTTAAGGTTTTATTAGTTACCTAATCATGAACTAAGAAGTCTGTTCATTTCAACAATACATTATTAAAATCAAATGTTGCATTTGTTAACATTAGTTAGCCTAATGCTTTGTGAACTAACAATGAACAGCTGTATTTTTATTAACTAAAGATTAATTATCTGCTGCAACTGGTGAGCGTTTTAAAAGTTATAGGTGTTTTGCAGATGACTTGCAGTGTGACAAATGAATTTTAAAGTAAATATATGCATGTATAATAACATAAGCGTAAGAAAATGTTGTTGCAGAATAGTTTTAGATGGAGTGTTACATTGCAGGACATGTCAGATATAACCATTCAAATGGGGTCTCAAACTTTTCAGAAGACCCTCAGCCAACCATATAAAAAGCAAGATTACCAAAAATAGCTATAAAACTTTCATTAATATCATATAATTCCACCTTCTATAATGCTTAACAGATCATTAATGCATAGAGAGGAAAAAAATGCTGGGTTGTTTTAACTCATATTTGACCCAGCATTTTTGTTGAGTGTACATAATGTACTTTAGAGTGCAGTAAATAACCTGTGTGTTTCAGAAAAATACATAAGTAATGCATGAATATAATTTTCTTCTTCTCGAGGTTTTATTTAATCTCATTGTCAGCAGTTACTAAATACACACAATAGACCTTTAAAACGCGTCTTATCTTGTCTAATTCAACTCCGCTCTTCTGTGCACGATTTTGTCAAATGTAAATGTATTAAAATAACGTCTGAATAAAGCACTTACTTGTTTTGCTTTGGGAGTCGACGTTTGCTCGTCCGTTCAGCTCGTTTGTGTGTTTGTGGTTTGTTCTCGTTGCATCAGCGCGTTTATGTATCGCTGCGCGCGGTGGAATGCGGAACTCTCCAGTGACGCCAGCAAGGAGAACGAGCCTTGGCCACGCCCATAGCAACCAACACAACACAACACAGCAGCGCGGGACTCCCTGTGTGAAGCGGGATATCCCGTCAAAACAAAAACAATTCAACATGATGAGCTCATAATGGGTATCTCTCTATTATTAAGAGTTTCATACTCAGCCCACGTGAAGAACGAAGCTATTTTTTTAGCTATTTTCCTATTTGCACGATGTTCAAAACATAAATAAGATGTGGAAAATATTTTTGAATTCATTTTATGATAAAAAATGACTAAAATGTTATTTGGGAAATATGTCATTTATATTACATTGTTATATTTGTTTCTACTTAGCCTACTACTGTAACGGTAGGGTTAGGTCATAGACAGTAATAGGGTTAGGTAGGCCTACTCAATCATTTAAACGTTTTATTATTATTAGCCTATTATTATTATTATATTTTATATGAATGGACCCGTTTTGAAAATCTTTGGCCTATGCTATCACAAAATAAACAAACAAAAACAATTAAAGAAATATAAACTAACGACCCGTTCACAACAAGGACGATAGCTATAACAATATAGTTGTAACAGATATAAAAGAAAAGCAGAGTGCAGTGACAAATCAGGTCCTCCCTCGAAATTGTGTTTCTAATAGGACTTCAAGCCATCCCATTGGCTCAGATTAAGTGTAGCCTACTCTCTTTAGAGCCTGATTACAATTCTGATCGCTTTTGGGGTGATTTTTCCATTTGATTATTAAAAAACACTGAAAGGCAACCAATATTCAGCATTTAAAGGGTTAGTTAAACCAAAAATTACCATTTACTCACACTCATGTTGTTCCAAATCTGTAGAAGACTTTCGTTCATCTTCAGAGCACAAATGAAGATATTTTTGATGAAATCTGAGAGCTTTCTGACCCTCCATTGCACAACTGACACTTTGACGTTTCAAAAAGTTAATAATAATGAGATTGAAAAACTAATCCATATGAATTGAGTGGTTTAGTCCATATGATGAACAGGTTGAATTTAGGCTCGTATTCACATTTAAACATAAACTCTCAAACTTCATCAAAAAGATCTTCATTTCGTGTTCTGAAGATGAATGAAAGTCTTACAGGTTCGGAAAGAGTAAATGATGACAGGATTTAAATTTTGGAGTGAACTATCCATTAAAAGAGCTTCATCATTTAAAGCGACAGACAACAAAACTGCAGCGTGTTTAGCTAATATAGTTATCATTATCTTCACAGAAATCGTTCTTGAAGTGCCATTACTGTCCATTATAGTATCGAATACAGCCAGAAAGCCTTATCTAACTAATGGCATTTATTTAACAGAAACACAGCGCAAAACACGTTTCCAAGAAGAAAACTGATAAAATAACAAATATCGTGTTCAGAATGAAGACAAACATGACAGTTTGTGGTTATGAAACACAGGTGTGAATTGCAGCTGCTGTTCCCTTTCTATAAAACAGGTTTGAACTTGAGGGAAAATTAATTTGCATACACATACAAAATCACTATGTTAAGCCAGATAAGAAAAAATATACAAAATAAAGAAAGAACACATCTCAAAATATAATAAATACCATATCACGAGGCAAATGATGTGAAAAAGCGACTCTGAAATAGTTTGTTATTATGAGAAAAGCAGAAGCAGACACTTTTTTTTGATATTTTGTTATCTTATAAGACAATACTATATGAAGATCTATTGTATATTTGACAGAGCTATTTGAATGCCTTCGAGAGAAAATACAGACTTTAAAGGCACTCATTCTCCTGCGGTTTAACAATTTTAATTTCTTAAAGGGATAGTTCACCCAAAAATCATTTCATTCAAAAACCATAATTTACTCTCCCTTGTGTTATTCCCAACCTATATGAGCGTCTTTCTTCTGCTGAACACAAAATAAGATATTTTGAAGAATATTGGTAACCAAGCAGTTGACGGTATGACTTCCATAGTATTTTATGTAATCAAAGTCACGGATGCCTGGTTAGCAACATTCTTCAAAAAATATCTTCTTTTGTGTTCAACAGAAAAAAGGATTAGAAAAACAACATGAGGGAGACTAAATGGCAAAAATTCTTGCTCCCTTTCCTTAAAGGGATAGTTCACTTTTTAATTTTTGATATGTTTTAGCTTACCTCAAGGGCATCCAAGATGTAGGTGTCTTTGTTTCCATCCACAGTATTTTCAATTTTGATATTTTTAGGTCAAACCGTTCTTGTCCGTCAGTCATTTAATGGAGGTCTATGGTCACCACCTCAAAGAGCACAGAGAAGTCCGAAAATTAAACATGATTTAATGACTCGTAAATTTAAGCACACATTAATGCACTAAGACACAAAACGAGCAGTTTGTGAGAAACGAACAGCATTTATATTATTTTTACCCCTTGTAATCACAGATCCGTTAAAGTACTCTGAGGGCAAGGGTGCTTTGTTCTGCGCAAGCGCCGGAAAGCCCCGGAAGTGATCTCTTGTGTCTTAGGCCATCAAGGCCAAGTACATTATATGACTGACAGACAACAACGGTTTGACCTAAAAATATCAAAATTGGAAATACTGCAGAAACAAATACACCTACATCTTGGATGCCCTTGAGGTAAGCTAAAACATATCAAAAATTAATTTCAAAGTGAACTATCACTATTCCAGTATCTTAATGTCCGTTGGGGAAAAAATAAAGCAGAGTAAACTATTTACAGCAGGGTTTCATTATTTTCACATTTTCATTTTTTTTTTAAATTGTTGACTGTCATATTACCGTTTTGAGCAGCAATTAAAGTGCTGTTTCGGTGGTAATGCAATGTCCAATTTTTTTTTTTCAACGGCTTTTATCCCATTGATTGGACAAACAAAAACGACAAAGAGTATGCAATATACAAGAACTGTCTGGTAAAAGTAAAGTGTACTGGTAATACCACGAACATCCAATGCCACTTGCACTGCCATCACTAATTTACAGACTGAAACACTTTTAGTGCTGTTTTCTAATACTTTCGACTAAAGAGAGAAAACCTGGACCTTGCATTTTGTTGTCATAGATAGACACTACAGATATTGTGATTTCCACCCCTCATTTATTTAAGATGATTACTAAAACTATGTGATGGGGGGGAAAATGGCAATAAAATCCTACTTGTGTGACACTGACAGTTAACAGGCTAAATGATAAAATATATTACCAGCATGGCAATTTGAGTAAAAGTTAAACTGGAAAAAAAAACTATCATGTAGTTAACAAAAATAGAATTTGATTAGTACAGAAATCAATTTTACTTAACATTTCTTAAATCATTTTCTTTTTTTTTATAAAGAATGCTAAAACCGTTTTCCAGGTATAATTTAGATTTAGAAATAAATGTTAATTTTGGTCTCAGACTTTTGGACCCCAATTTGGTATAACATTTCAAAGGCATTTAAATGCACTGTAGATAGTTGAGGATAAGTAGCATTCAACAATAAGCATGCTATGATAACAGTTAAAACAAGGCAGTCTCACAAATAGAGACTTGGGTTTCCCTAAGGCTGATTAGATTAGCTCTACCCCCGTGTCCTGTGAGCGGAGGGGGATTACTGCATGCAAGGTTTAGACGGCCACGTGGTTTCGCAGCTCGGGCACTCACGCAGTTTCACCAGGGCGTTTCTCTTCTCCTGTTGCTCCACATAGGCAAAATTCACCTCCCAGCTCTTCAGACCCTCCTTACTCTCGCAGCGCTTGTTGCCGCAAAAGAACTGGCCTGTGTGATTCAGAATATATCCACATGTGAGTTGCATCGAACATACATGGCAAATAGAATTTAAACTGTAGACCATGATCAATCCCAGTAAATCACTGTATCATTTTTTTTTTATTACAAATTTCTAACACCGTGTCTACACCGAGCGCAACAGCTGGGATGCGTGGCAAAATCCATGCATCCGAAATCGAGTTGATACTACACTTGAATTTGAACTTACTTCACGACTGTTAAAAAGTTTGTTCGGTAGCACTTTATTTTACAGTACTGTTTCGCATTTACATTTGATATACATAATTAAAGGGACACAATGCAGGAATTCTGTTTTTGTCAAACAGCGACCCCTAGAGTCATTGTGGAGTACTTGTATTTAACGTTACTGTCGTAAATACAACTCATGGAGAGCGTGACGTGTTACATAGTATACAATAGAACATTGTGTTTAATTTGTTGTTTAATGAGATCTATGTTGTTAGTGGTGAGAATTTTCATGGGATTAAATATATAGATCCAACAATTATCCCCATGAACTTTAATGGTCCAGTGGCAGAACTTTTCCCAAGCGTGTCAAAAGTTCTGGGTTCCAATCCGCATTAGTAGTGTAGTTTATTTTCCTCATCAAAACCGATTGTTTATTAATGGTTGTATATCAAGCAGGGACAAGTTTATTTGTGCATGAGGTTTTGTGATTTCACCATAACAAATATAGTGAGTCTCTCGTTCTCCGCAACGGATTGAAGCGCGCGTCCGTGTGAAGACTGTGTGAGTCACAACAGAACACTCTGGCCATGTCCACACCAATACGTTTTCGTTTGAAAACGTATATTTTTCTATCCGTTTTGGCCTTCCGTCCACACTGAGACGCCGTTTTAAGTCAACAAAAACGTATCGTTTGGAAAACGCTCTCCAACGGGGATAAATTTAAAAAACGCCGTTTTCGCGTTGTAGTGTAGACAGTGAAACTAGAGGTTTTTCAAAACGATGATGTGAGTTTAATCATGTGATCCATGTAGTACCAATAGATAGCCATGTTTATCGGTATTGTGCCTGAAATGTGTTATTCATTTTTACACTATTGCTAAAATATGTTACTTTCTATGTTATTTAATGTGCTGTTCTTCATAGCAGAGTACTGCAAAGATGACAGATAATGTTACATTTGCCATCCAACGGCAAAACAGGAGAAGAGTTGCGTTTTAGACCAAACATATGGTGACTGACTGCGACCTGGACGCATCAGTGATGGTGAGATATTTTGCTAAATAAATTTATCCTGTTATTGTGCGATAACATTATTATTTATTTTCCCATTTGTATCATCTCAGTGAGCTTTTCTGAAGTTTCACGCATGCGCAGTTAAGTGAATTTAGAAGTTTTTCATTCACACTGAAACGTCGGAAAACGCCTGAAAACGCTAGTGTGGAGGGAGAGCGTTTTTAAACGAAAACCACTTTTTCAAATGTATCCGGATTAATGTGGACGTAGCCAAAGAAATACAAAACCAAATGTGCATCTTAAAGAAGTACTTAACCTCTGGAAAGATGAATGTGTATTTAAAATGGGTCATTTATGTAGAAGAAATCTGAAGTATAAATAAAAATATATCTGAAAGAAATCATTCTTTAGATATATTGACCCATATTGATAGGATAGCATCTTGCAATTGATGGAGATTGGTGGGATGCACATCCAGGGCACGAAGATAAAAGCCAGAAAATGTATTTTTGGCTTATGTGGATGAAAGACAACAACTCCCAGAATGCACTTGCTTCGCTGCCCTA
>JAOTRC010000010.1:23764326-23775129 GCA_027497675.1 Cyprinella lutrensis | reverse complement strand
TTCGACTGAAGAAAGAAAGATGTGGACATCTTGGATGACATGGGGGTGAGTAAATTATCAGCAAAAGTTTTTTTAAAGTGAACTACTCTTTTAAGAGTTAACATCGTTTTAAGAGTTTGAAATTCTTCTGCATGTGTGTGTGGGGATTCCAGGTTTTTCTCATCATATCTGTTAATCTCTTTTAGCTGACCTTGACTCAGTTCTTGGTAGTTTACTGTAGTTTCTGGAATAGCTGCTGCATGTTTCCCGCGAGCTCCTCCTAACATGTCTCTCATACATAACATTTTACACATCAACTATCTCACTGCCAGAAATATTATTTTAAAATTCAGAAGCAGAATTAACAAGAACAAGATTTGATTTTCACATAGTTAAGAGTGTCAGCAAACTATTAAAGGAAAACTAATCTTATTAAATAACATTTTTTAAGTTAAATGATAAGTACAGGGATTTTCAAGGCATATTTTAACGTATAAATAACCTGGAGATCTCTAGTTAAACACTGAAAAATGCCAATTTGTTTCTTTTGACTAATTGGTCCACTTTTCAGATGTCAACCAACTGGCTGGCTGGCAAGAAAGTGGTGAATATGCCTCATGTTCTTTTTTCAGGAGTGAAACTTTGGTTTGAGTGGCCAAAGTGGGCTTTGTTTTTCCAAAATCTGTCCATAATCTTAACCCCCATTTGGAATTACAGAACGTTGGTGATCCATGCCAAGTCATAGTCAATAGATGGGAGACCCATCAGATGCCACGGTCGTTGAGTCCCTCAGGTATCTGATCCCAGAATAGTGCACGTGTCTAATGAACCCCTAGCCTCCATTCTTCATGCTTACCACATTCTGATCAGTTTGGCCCCTTTAACTCTAAGCGGATATTATCAATACATATTGACTTCAACTTTTTAAAGACAACAAAAAAAATTCCCAACACATTTATAACATGATGTATTGCATCTCAGAATATTAATGGAACTTATACAAGTTAAAGTAATTTTTCCCTGCCTGCATTAATGAATCATGCACAATAAAACCAGCGACATTTATTTAGAAAGTAAATAATCCTCTAATACCCTGCCCAGCAAGCAATAGCCGTCATTTCACCGTCTAGGTTAACTATAGACCCGATAGTCCAGCTGGGTGGTCTTATTGTGCATGAATCATGCATGTTCTAAAGAAAATAATGTTTTTTTGTAATTTCATGTTGTCTTTAATGTTAATTTCAGTTTTATTTGTTATGGACAGATGTAACGTCAATAAAAGCCACTTTTCAATTCATCATCAATTATCAATCATCATCAAACATCAATTATTAGCAACCATAAAAGTGGGCTATTACCCGTCTTAGACAAACAGAGCAAAGCTGTTTTGTTTTTTGGTTTTTTTTTTGCTTTTGTTGCGTGCACCTAATCTATCCACTTTACATTTTGTGTTTTTATTCATTGAAAAAAAGTTAAAGCAATTGCATTAATAATTTTGAGTTAGTTTATACACTTAAAATGATTAAAAAAATTTATTTATACATACATTTAGCTTTCCTTTATTTGTGTGCACAACAAACATTTAACACATGCATTTAACAAACTATTCAAAATAATGTATTTTAAAGGCATCTATACTATTTTTATTTTATTTTTTGTTTATTTTTGCTAGGCAGGAGCTATAATTTTAATCGTATAACTGTTTCCTTCAGATGTCAGCATTTTTTTGTCCTTGTGTTGCCACAAAAACAATTTTCAAAAAATTTCAATAAAAAAAAAAAAAGCTTGCATGGTAATACTTATGTAAAATTATATTTTTTTAATTATTATTTAACTTTTTATATTATTTAATTAAGGTACATTTAACCAGTTAATAATCTCTAGTGTTCTTCTTAAATTCTAACACGCCTAGTTTTGCTTGTATAGAATATAGGCTACATGTATGTAGAGCTCCATCTAGTACAGAGCAAACTAAAGACTAATTTTATCTTTACATTTTGGTTGTTTAAGAATTAAACCAGGAAGTTAATGTCTCATATCAGCACTGTGTGTTGGTGTCTGTTTACTCTGTACTGGTGACTATCTTTTGTAGTATGAGTGTTTGACCTTCCATAATAATTTTTGTTCTTGACTTGCAGAACCAGAGCTCGTAATTGACGACGGACACTTTGGAGTCCATAGTAAGTTTGACCATTGAAATGACTTCACCCACGTCTCAAATTCAAATCAAATATTTATATCTTGTTTTAACTTGCTAATAAAATTTGTTTCACGTGCAGATGGTGTTGAGTGTGTGGACTCTGGCTGGTTGACATGCCAAACAGAAATTCGTCTCAGGCTCCATTACTCCGTGAAACCTCCAGTTTCTATTACCAAGAATAAATTTAAGAACTCACGCTTCAGGTAACATCATTCACAAAAGACAGAACACATGTTTAATCCTACAAATGAGCTCAGGAACATTTTAAGCCTTGTTCAGACTATCAGTCCAAATCCGAGTTTTGTGCACATCTGATTGGCCTATGATCCTATTTAGCATTTGTGAACGGCAATTTTCTTATTTTATTTTTTACAAATCACATACATTCAAATGTGGTTTGAAATTCTATTCAAATCTAATTTCTGGAAAACCGATTTCGCATTGCTTTTTTTTTTTTTAATATATATTAGATAATTAATGTAGGGATGCACAATATTGCAAGCATATAGTCAAGCTTAATTTTAAAATTCAAGTACTAAACATTTATTTGTCTTTTTGATGCATGATTTCACTTTTCGAGAACATGCTAAAATATAATTTACCCAATCAATGGCTGTTTTAGATTGAAGCTGATGGTGGAAGGTGTTGAGGAAGAAGATGAAAGTCCTTCAACATGGCATGAGATGATCACCACACTGGAGACCATTATGATCAGTGACGTCGAATGCAAGTCACGTCATTCCCAGCCAGAATGTGGATACTCCCTGGTACCCTCCAAGTGGACAGAATACAGTATTCACACCATGGACCCCGACAACCTAGAGCTCACCTTTGAGTTTTTTGAGGTGTGTGAACGATGGTCTTTGATGTTGCTTCATATAAAGGTTATGACCACAACTATATCAGACAGCATTTTAATGCCTTGTTAATTGATCTGCATGGATCCTCTTAGTGAATCATGACTATTCTGTCCTCGCTTTATGGTTTAGGAGGACTTGAGCGAGGCTGTGGTTCAGGGCGATTCCCATCCAGGCTACGTTGGCACCGCATGCCTCTTGTCGTCCTCTTTTGTGGAGAGCGGCAAAGATTTGGGTGTGGTTACCCTGCCCATCATGAGCCGAAACGGCAGACAGACTATTGGAAAAGTCAGAGGTATAATCTGTTCCACAATGCACTGGTGTTATTTTGTCTGGTATCATTTGTTTTTACACCATAAAACTAATGTACATTCCTGTTGCCCATGATGTGACCTGTTCTTTCGCTGCTTGCACACAACATTTGCCTATGTAAACATTTCACAGACAGTGAGTAAATATAGTCATGTTGGCAAGATCCGCCTCGCTTGAATTGTTGCTTAGTAGTTAGATATTTTTTTTATATACCAGTCATTTATTGATATGCTAACCAAACATTAAGTGTTGACTTTAAGTAAAGTAAATGCTTTTGTTCTTGATGCAATTTCAGTGGATTACCTGGTGACGCGTCCCATCCAAGGCTTTCAGTGTGACATGAGTCAGTCTTTTGCAAAATACTGGAAGAAAAGGAGCGCTTTGGATGTTGGACACAGAGGAGCGGGTAGCACACAAGCTGCTAAGTGAGTAGTAAAAGTGTTCTTGTTGAGTCCTTAAGCATGTCCACTTGGATTTAGTGTTTGTACTTATGTGTAGGCCATAAGCACACCTGACTTTGCTGCATAAACAAACCATGAAAAAGAACACGTTTAACAAAGAGATATATGTTGCTCTTGTATTTCAGGCATCACAAGATCAGAGAAAACACAATCGTCTCATTTCTAAGTGCAGCCAACCATGTGAGTGTTAATAAAGACTGTTACCAAAATGCATAAAGTTTTATTAAATATCATGAAAGGCTAATGCATGTTTTGTTTTCATCACAGGGAGCAGCTTATGTAGAGTTTGATGTTCATCTGTCTAAAGATTTAGTTCCTATAGTGTACCACGACCTCACCTGCTGTATTTCTACTAAAAAGGTAACGATGGCATTTGACTCTCTTGGTGGACTGAGGAATTTTTGTATAATTTGAACGACTCCCATTGTGTCCTTCACAGCTTTTGATTTCACTCTAACTGAAGATTTCCTACTTTACAAAAAAAAAATTAATTCAGACTTTAACAGTCGGAAACACTGATTTAAATTGCAAAACGTAAGAAAGAAAGATCTCTTCTTCATCTTTTTTTGACATTTTTTGTCCTTTCATAGAAAAATGACAAGAATTCATTGTTGTTGTTCGAAGTTCCCGTCAAGGATCTTACGTTTGATCAACTTCAGCTTTTAAAAGTAAGACTTATTTTAGATTCTTTTACCTTGTTTGAACTATGAAATGCAATTATCTCCATGCTGATATTGATGAGTACTTGTTGTGTTTGTCTTTTTCAGGTGGCCCATACAACTGACATGGACGTTGATGACGACAAAGGTACAATTCCCCCATTAATTCATGTCACAAAAGTGCAATATGATCAGTTCTCATATGTAACGACAAATGATCATTATATAACCGTCAGGTACTTGAAGTAAAAATCGAATTCAAAATCTCCATAGTGAAAGACTTTTAGCGATAATATATGAATCTTTCAAGACAAATCCATCATGAACTTGATTGTTAAACAAATGCTGTATCCCTATTTCACTTCTCATTAGTTCAAATCTGATATGGCCCATTAAAGAGAAATGTTTTCTGATAATTATTTAAAATAACCTGGCTGATTTATTGCGTCATTTGCAATAGTTCATTAATAAGCACACAGTATTGTACTTTAAGAAAAAGTTTGCTGTAAATCAGTTTTATTTTTAGTATGTTTAATGCTAATAGCTTTAAAAATACTTGCCAAACACAGGCCTCTGTTTAGCTGTATGGAGCTAAATAAACAATTAACTGTTGAATAGATACAAATAATTGCTTTTGTGTTGTTCTTTTGTCTAGACTTACAAGAT
Source organism: Cyprinella lutrensis (assembly GCA_027497675.1). Taxonomy (NCBI): domain Eukaryota; kingdom Metazoa; phylum Chordata; class Actinopteri; order Cypriniformes; family Leuciscidae; genus Cyprinella; species Cyprinella lutrensis. Next base: position 23,769,995 of record JAOTRC010000010.1, on the reverse strand, counting down.
GAAGAGGAGTATATATATGAGCACCAGCCTTTCCCTTCCCTTTCACAGGTGTGACGGCTTGATCTTTTCTCTTATGTACATGTGTGTTTTTATTGCAAATGAGGGTCAGTAATAAAAAAGTTGCTCCGAACAAAAACTAATATATATATATATATTAACCACAATTATTTTAAAAAATATAAATATGAGATGAAACTAAATTAAATTACCTCCAATATTTATTATATATATATAGCAACTTTTTTTTTATTACTGACCAAAAGATTTTAGAACATTGTGATAAATGTGTGTTTATATCGCTCGCCATTACTACTACCATTACTACTTAACTTCTCTTCTCATTTGATATCATGTTCCAGATATTCCATTCTGTTCCAGAACATGTGGGATTCAACATTGAGCTGAAGTGGATCTCTCAGTTTAAGGTTTGTGTCGCCTCAAGCGATGTGTGATGGTTTGATCTCTGTGTTAACGGAGAAAGAAAACGCCCTCATCATATCTGTTCCTCCAAACAGGATGGCTCCTGGGATGCAAAACTCTCCTCCTACTTCAACATGAATCAGTTCTTGGACATCATTCTCACATGCGTGCTGGAGAACGCCGGAAAAAGGAGGATAGTCTTCTCATGTTTTGATCCTGATGTTTGCACAATGTAAGCGGCCTAGTTCACTTGCATATTTTGATGATGATCCACTTAGGGAAATCAGAAAACATTTACAGTTTCTTTTGTTAACATTACTTAAAGCATTGATAAATATAAACTAACAAGGAGAAATATATTTTTATTTAATAACTATTAATATATTTATTTTAAATATTAATATATTTTTGTTTATTTTGTTTATTTAGTTTTATTTATTTCTTTTTATTTATTATTTTTTATTTATTTTTTTATGTTGGTTAATAAAAATGTTCATATTCATGTTAGTTCACAATAGAATTAAAGGTTCCAAAATGATTTTTTTCTCCAAAGAACCTTTCAGTGAACTTTTCTTAAAAGAACCTTTTTTTTTCTTAGTTTAATGACAAAATTTTAATACTCTTGTGCAATTTAAAATGTTCCATGGATGTTATGGAACCATATAAAATTAGAATAGAATAGAAACCAATCAAGAAACTTTATTTTTAAGACTGTATCGTATGAAACCAACAATGTATTTCTTGTTTAAAATGTACGTACACAATAAGTTCTAGGACAATTATTTATTATAAGAAAGTAAATAGTCAATCCTGATTACATGTTGTGTTTAAGTTGCAATCATTTCTGTTCTCTTCATCAGGGTGAGGAAAAAGCAGAACAAATACCCAATCCTATTTCTGACCCAAGGAGTGACAGACCTCTACCCTGAACTCATGGACATCCGCTGTCAGAGCACTAAGATCGCCATGAGCTTTGCCCAGAGCGAGAACATACTGGTGAGAGAACGCACATAGCCAGATGGTGCAATAACACAGCTGTTGAAACTTCAGAACATAGTTATGAAATAGGATGCCCAGTTTGGCAGGATAATCCAAATACTTTGAACTTTGAAGTGAAAGAGGTCTAATCATGTGAGTTTTGTTTAAACTGCTAGAGGGAATGTGGCTATTTTGTTTTCTCTAAATTGGTGTTATGTCAAATTTCATCACAATGACTAAACAACTTGCTGAAATAGCTTTTGTATGTGCTCACAGGGAATCAGCGCCCATGCTGATGAGCTCTTGAAGAACACTGAGATCATCAGAGAGGCTCATTCCAAAGGACTCGTGGTCTTCTGCTGGGGCGACTATAACAACGACCATTATAACAGGATGAAGTTGAGGGACCAGGGAATTGATGGACTCATATATGACAGGTGGGCTATGATTTGATTACATTGTAATCTGAGCATATTGTTTGCACTCACGGCCTGAAAATGGTCATATAACCATTGCAATAACTCTGAAGCTATTCAGTTATGGTAAAAAAATAGTGCTGCTTTAACAAGAACTGGAGTAAGCTATGTCTGAAAAGAAAATGAAGAATCAAAAATATTTATAGAAGATTTACACATTTAAACTTGTTTTTAATTATTCGGTTTGTGTGAAAGTATGGTGTATTGCAAAAACTAAAGTATACTAGCCAGAATATATGATATATAAACGTTCTTTTAGTTTATGTAATACATAGACGAGTGTATAGGCTAGCCCCTGCCACATCCAACCCGAGTGTGTGGGGTTTTTTTTATCCGCAGCGTTCACTTGTGAACATATCGAAGTATGACTGATAAGAACGTTTATAAATGACCAACTTCTAAAAACAAAATTATAGGCTGGTTGTCTTAGTAAAGAAATGCTCACTTATATGTAGCCGTACAAATGCTTCCAGTGTGAATACACTCGCGCGTCTGCAGCTGCAGTGATGATGTAGTTACGCTGTCTTGCGATGTGAAACGGCCGTAAGGTTTGAAAATGGTATTTTTGGACGTGCAGACGTGCTGCAACAAGCGGAAAATCAGAGTTTTTGTCCTAACTAGCAGTAAAATTGGTGATTATAGCATATGGTGTAATATTTATTATGTTCTTATCCATGTCAGTGCACGTGGAGTGCGCTTGCAGAAAGACTCCGCCCACACAATCTTCTGATTTTTGACTGATTATGCCACATCTGGTTAGGAATAGACAGGCAAATGGCTTGGAAAGGGAATCTTGCTGTGTATAATACAATACTGGTACAATGTGGAGACATTGTTGAAAGAGTAATCATCAACTAGATGAATAATGCATCGGCCAACAAGAGGACACAGTAAATTTGATTCGATGTTTACTCTTTCAACGCCATTAATGCCCATGTCAGCTTGTATGAATTTCTATGGAAATGACAGTGGTTTATGGCTGATTCCTGATAGTTCAGGCGTGTCAGCACATGTCTAAGTGCAACTGTGTTTTATTCTGGGTAAAGGTTAAACTAATAAACTAATCAGTGATGATATATCTATATACTATGATGATGTATCTATACACACACACTCACAATAAAAAATTTAGTTTCAAAAACAGCTAGGTTTTATAGGACGCACTTCCACCCAACAATTACAGATGTTGAGGTTTTACATAACATGCTGTGCTTGCCGTTTTCTTTGCAGTTTCTGACATTTCAGCTGTCATTTGTTCCGTATTTTTGTTCATTCTTCTCCACTGCAGTAAAAAACCCCTAATGAGCTGCTCAGAGAAACTGAATCCTTGTTTGTTTTTTGTTTTTTTAATAGTTCACCCAAAAAAATCGAAATTCTCTCTTCATGTACTTCCCTTTGTTCATTCCAAACCTGTTTGATTTTCTTTAGTTTTAGTTTATTTAGTGCAATTTATCTAGTGTTAATTATTACATGTAATATTTTTTGTTGTGTGCATAATTTACTCACACACTGGTTTACACACACATATATATGCACGATATATATCGGCCACCATATCGATATCGGCCGATATCGGTTTATTTTTAATGTCATCATTATCGGCCCAATAGAGATTTGTCTGATATATGATCACCGATAAATAGTGCATTATCTCCTTCAGCTGAGACTCTTCAGATGTTCATCATCATTGGAATCACTTCAAAAAAGGAAAATATGGTTCATTCTGTCATATCGGTTACATAAAATTATAATAAGAACATCATAATTATGTTTGGGACGTGGCTTTTACTGATGAGGCTTTTGTTTTTGTAATCAGGCTCTCAGAATTACATTTTTTTCAGATTTACATTTATCAGCCGATATATCGGTTATCGGCTTTCAAAAATAAAGAATTATCGGTTATCGGTATTGGCCAAAATGTTCGTATCGGTGCATCCCCAATATTATATATATATATATGGTTTTATGGGGGTTTTATGATTTTTATACTGTACAAACTGTATATTCTATCGCCCCACACTAACCCTACCCCTAAACCTACCAATCACAGAAAACTTTCTACATTTTCAAAACACTTAATTTAGTATGATTTGAAAGCTATAACCAGATATTTACTTGCAGTTTTGACTCTTTCCATATCTTTCCTTTCCATTTTTGAATATTTCTATATCATTTTTTATTTTTATATTTTTTTTATTTCTATATCATTTTATGGTCACTTGCCTCTTTTTTCAGAATACATGAATGCTTGGTGCCAAATCCCAATGCTTCAGCTTCCTCTGATACCAGTAATGTCTTCCGTTTCCCGGTTGTGTTTGTGTTCTTGGCAATTGGCTGCTGCCTGACAGATCATGCTCACAGACTAGCACCAAGAGAAACTGTAGTGTTTTACAACACTAATGTGAAGCAGTTATTATTTTGAGTGGCTTTTATGTAAATGAATTAGCCCTGGGTTAATGTTCAGCTGCCTGTTATATCATTCAGAGCATTTGAGACTTCCTCTTTGTATGGGTGACCTAGTTTTTTCCAGAACCCATATTACTCAAATTACAGTGCAGATGTGCATGTTTTATTTTTACTGTGGATTTTTTTCAGTACTAGCCCACGGTGCATGAATGGACCTCAATGACTTAATCATTGAAGAATGAACGAATGTATGAATGAATAGATGGATGGCTTTTCCTCTCAATCAAGCTTGACTGAGTATCTTGATTAAGGCATGGGAGAAAAACATAAACAAGTCTACCAAGAGACAACAGAAATGGGCTCACCAGTATGCATAATGTACTTAAACACACATATATCATCTGACATCATGATGGTAGAAACATTGTGGTAAAAAACATAGATATACGCATATATATACCTCTCAGTTTCCATGAAAATCACCTAAATGATATCATGTTGTCCAAGTTTCTTATGTTGCTGATGGGACATTAATTGAATATCTTGTTTTTGGACTATGACATTTGAACATGTTTCACACGAGCAGGATTGGTTGGATTTTTAGGCTGATTGTTGTTATTTTTATTTATTCTGAATCTGAAAGAGAATGAGTTGGTTTATTTGTGGCATATTTTTACCTTCGTGAGAGCAGACACCACATTTAAAGTCAACATGAATAAGATACATATTTAGACACACACGTATAGATCTATATCCATTTGGCCTGAATCAATTCTGATTTGAATTAAAATTATTTTATTATACTTGACTTGAGTTTGGTATGGATGAAAATGTGTCAACAATCACAGTCTGTTAACACGTCTCGTCTCAGATCATAATTGTCAATATTTTCTGAAGGTTTTTCTTCCACAGAATTGTTTTGAAAGACTTATTTGCAATATTCAACTTCACAAACTGTATTTGAAACGCTCACATCTTCTTTTTATTTGTGTCTAATTAAATATTCTGTCTACTCGAAGGTCTTCAGCAGAAACTAAAGGCATGGTGTTGTGATTGTGGCAAACATGTGGACATGCTAATCCTTTTTTTTTTTGCTGTTGGTCAGAAACCTTTGTATCATGATCCCTTCGCTTCACCTCAATCTTTTTTTAAAGTCTTAGTTCACCCTTAATTCACTCAACCCAAAAAAACGCATCCATCCATCATAAAAGTAATCCATAATGCTCTAGTAGGTTAAAGGAGTAGTTCACTTTAAAAAAAATTGCTGATAATTTATTCACCCTCATGTTTTTCTAGATGTTCATGTCATTCATTCTTCAGTCGAAAAGAAATTAAGGTTTTTGATGAAAACATTCCTGGATTTTCTCCATATAATGGACTTCAATGGGA
>JAOTRC010000010.1:23708719-23718912 GCA_027497675.1 Cyprinella lutrensis | reverse complement strand
TTTTAGGGGTTCCAAATACGTAGCGCTGATAGAACCTTTTAAGGTTCTATATAGAACTTTTTCTTCTAAGAGTGTATAGAAAACATCTGCAAATGCATATTAAAAATTTGCATACAGATGTATTTTCTTGTGGTGGAATTTATAGTTTTGCTAGTTTTTACTTTGTCACTCACATGTCTGTAAAGGGCTCATTCTCTGTTATGATTTTGGTGTTTTATAAAGTAGCTATTTTCAGAATAGAATACTAGTCTTTAGTACATTATATGTATATTATTTATTTATTGATTTTTGATCAGGAATTATTCCACCTATGGTAAATGTTTCCTGCTACTTTTATTTATGTCCTTATCAAAGTGCCAAATGGTTGTTTTGGCCATCTATTTGGTTCATCCATCACACCAGAAATGGATCATTTACAGTTGTTGCTATAGTAACACTGTAATATTTGTGTATTTTAATAACCCTGTTATTACTGTCCCCTAGTGCTAAATGGCCATAAGGTACATAAAGACAAAGAGCTCACTCCCAGAACAAGAAGCAGAGAGTTGGCTGTGGGAAGAGATTGCAGCGAGAGGTGTGATGCGTCCGGTGACATCTCGCACAAGCACACGGCGGCCACCGCCAAGAGCCACAACACCAACGGCCACAACTACAGAAGAGCCTCAGAGGAACTCCGCAAGCAGGTACAAGCCTTCTGTCCATCCCAGTGTCAGTGAGATCAAGGGTTTGTACAATGATTGGCCATGTAAGTGGCTTTGCACGCTGACAATGTGCTATTCATTTGGGAACATCGATCCTGATGTGGCCCTCGGACAATCAGACCATCTCCCGCATTAACGAGCCTGTCGGGTTTGAGGGCCACAAAACTGACTAAGTGAACAATGAACCCCAGAGAGCATGGAAAGACAGATCTCCTCATCAGCCTCTCTTTCTTACTTCCTTTCTTGAAAATGACTTGTAGTAAGCGGGAAGGGTAGGGCTAGCTTTTGAACTGTTTTAGGCCCTTTCCACACAGAGACATGTTTAGCCTACGCTATCTCACGACCAATTCGGACGAATTCGACGAATGATTAAAAGTGTCTAATTCGTACGACCTCACTCGTACGAATTCGTACGATTTGTCCAAACCCACGTGATGGGTAGGTTTATGGGCGGGGTAAGGGGTAGGTCATTCGTACGAATTGGCCAATTCGTAAAATATGTACGATTTAGCAAAATCGTACTAATTTGTACGAGTGAGGTCGTATGTATTGTTACGAATTAGCCACTTTTTAATCATTCGTCAAATTCGTAAGATTTAGTTGTGAGATCGGGTTAGTTTAGCTGTATACTTAAAAATGCTGGATTGTATTGGCATTTCGTCCAGATGGATCCAACTTTTTTGGATCCATCGCTTTTTTTTTTTTTAAACAAGTCCCAGAGTGGAAACCTTTGCGTTTTCATGTGTACAGCCAATCGGTATATTTTGTGAAACGAGGATGTCATCTCCCCATGTGTCGAAAAAATTATTTTTATTTTACTTATTTATTTATTTATATTTTCTTTCTTATGCTACGCCACCTGTCGATTAGGGGCCTGCTCACATATTGCGTTGTTTGCACGCTCAAGTTCGTTATTTCAAATTTCGGTATATGGAAGCGACACGGTTGCGGTGCGACGAGTTAGTTTTTTCCAAGCTCATCCGTGCCGGTTTTATCGAGATAAAAACATCTTAACTTTTCAGAATGCCACGAGCGCACCATAAACACACCGTAGGTCACGTGACAAGAAACAACCGATGCGCAACCGCCCTAGCGCTTTGGAAAAAGGAGAATGCGGCGCGTTTTTAGGCACTATATGTGAATGGCGCCCAAGAAATTTCATATTTTGTACCAGGCTATTTATGGTTGTTTATTTTGTTAGGGAAAAATATAAAGAAACTACTTGAGCCTCTTATTATTAGTGTATACAGCGAACCAGGTTTATGCGCTTGCTCCAATCCTTCTCCATTTTTAGTGTATCTCTGTGGCATAATTACAGTGCCACATACTGGTCTGGCATGTAGACTACATCGTTTTGAGGTTTCAGTGTTTTCGTGTGTACGTAGATATTTCTTGAGACGACGCCATGTTTACATAATTGTTTAAAACGGCGGGGAAAACAGATCGGATAGAGATAGCTCTGGCTTTGTGTGGATGTTGCAAAGATCATTGTGATGAATCCTCATTTAGCAGTGGCACCTGTACATCGCGGTCAGATAAACCCTGTTATTATTGTGACATGCACATAAACACACTACCACTCATCTGATTTGCGTAAAACAATAAACAACACTGACAGATGCCACATAGTCCACTATTTTGAGAATCTATTAGACAGCTGTTGACCTCTCTCTCTTTCTGTCTCTCTTTAAAAGGCAATTTTCTAAAGGGTGTTCGGGTGTTGAAGAGCTATGGCCTGTGCTTGACCCTTTGCACATGAGCTGAATGTTTATCATACTGGCATCTATGTTTGTGTCCAATTGTCCATTGTCCTTACACTATTTTAAAGTATTTATTTAAATAAACTCTTCCATCATCAGCGGCAGTGTAGTCTTTGTAAGGTACATCATTGGTGTGGAGCAACTAATTATGTGAAACGAAAAAGTAGTGGAATCTAGGTTTTTATAATTATAAATCTGTATGCACATTATTTATTTATTGCACAGACTTGCATGATCAGGGAATAAGAGAGTTCTCATGCTGTGCACAGGAGGTGCAGGATCAGGTTCAGAAGCGTTGTTTTCATTGAACTGATTTGCCTTTTTTACAATAGTTGTGTTAATTGTTATCCAGAGTTACAGCTACATTCATTTGTTTCATTGTATTTTAATGAGTAGTTATTAATGAGTCTTTTTGATATTTTGGCTTTGTCTTGTCTTGTGGTTTTCTTGTGGTACTTGGCTGTGGGTTCTCTGTCTCCAAAGAGAAAGTGTGTTGAAATTTAAAGGGACAGTTCACCCAAAAAATTAAAATTCTGTCAGTAATTACTCACTCTCATGTTGTTCCAACCCTGTAAGACCTTCGTTCATCTTCGGAACACAAATTAAGATATTTTTGATGAAATCTGAGAGCTGGATCACTCCTCCACACTAGTCCATATGGCTTCTTGAGGAATTGAAACTTGCTGTCCTCGAAAAGTTATTAAAGACATCGTTAAAATAGTCCAAGTGACCAAAGTGCCTCAATCTTAAGTTTATCAAATGACAAGAACACTTTTTATGCGCAAAAAAACAACTTAATTTTTTTAAAGTCTTATGTTTGGAATGACGTACGGGTGAGTAAAAGATGACAAAATTTTAATTTTGAGTGAGCGAACTCTTTAATTTGTTGCACTATCCTTTTAAGTGTCAGCATATTGACAGTAACTCATCGACTAAAGTGACTGAAATAGGTTTTGTCCTTCAGATCACAGTATGCAGCGGGTTTGAGAAGGACACACCCCATGGAGAGCTACTATTTCATTATGATCTCAGTGTGGTTAGTCTGACAGACTAAACTACTACATCATACTTGGATGCAGTCTTCATGTTTTACAACTTAGACAACTTAGAAGTTCAACAAAGTAATGGACACCATCCCAAATCAAGGAAAAGTAAGGGTTATTTTCAACTTAATGGCTACGTACAACATATGTGGCCTGTTGTCAATTACCACAGACAACTACAGGCACTTTTATGTCCCAGGGGTGTTTTTGTAGTATTAAAACAGATTTTAAAAACTTTTTTTTTGTTACGTGACATTTTTTCATGCCTTCGTTATATTTTTTTTTTTTTTACTTTTTAAAATAGCCTGCTTTTATGTAGGTTTTATAGCATTGCCCAGACTTTCAATCTTAAAACATTTATTAAAATATTATTTAATTATGAATCATAATTATCATAAACAACATTTTAATATTAACTGCTTGCAAACGATGCAGTTCTCACAAATTATTGTTCCTCAAATGACAAAAAAATAAATTAAACGTTATTGAGATATTGCTAAACACATCCATGCATCTCAATTTGAAAATAACTCACAATGTTGCTTTAATATGAGTACGTTTTTACCAAATATTTTTGGTACTTGGTAATATTTATACTCATTTTATGCATGTTCTGAGTGCACAAACCCAAGAACATGCTCATGCAGTTTTGACATGGTTTCTCCAAATGTCTCCAGCTGTGTCTTTGTCTCTCTGCTCGGCGTTTCATGCTGCGGCCTGGCACTGGTTTCCCCATAATCTGTAGGCAAGGACAAAATGAGAAACCCATCTCTGCGCCCAGAGGCCAGTGCCATACAGGAAACACATCAGCAGCGCGCCACAGTGGGTTTCTGGCACAATGATGTCTGTCATCCTCTGCAGTGTTTGAACGAGACTGGAGGACTGAGACATATACAATCCGAGCGATATGAAGACAGGGACGTGCAAAACCCTGAATATGAGAATTTAAACTGAACTGGCCACACCCCACAGGAAGTTGAACTGGAATTACAGTAAAAGGCTTGCAATTCACAGAAATTCAAGGTAATGCATTCTGGGAAATTAAGCCTAGGCTTACTTCTTCCACCCTGGTCCACAAAAGTAGGGCCTAATTGTACGTTCACACCGCCACCGACTTCTGGCCGCCCTGCCAAGGACGCTTGTCAAAAAGTATGGGGAAGCTTGTTGACGCTTTGAACGCTCTGACGTTGCAGGGAGAAGTGTCACAACATGAAATGTAATAAACTGAAGAAAAAAACAAGCAATACATTTGAAGAAACCTTTTATAACGACAGCATTTTTATAACCATTTTGGTCACATTTGGTCGGGAAAAAAAGAATAGTTAGCTATTATTACACTCTAAAAAATTGCTGGGTTATTTCAACCCAAATTAAAAAAATGTAATTAAAAAATGTACAGTTGAAGGTGAAAGTTGAAGATTTTAAAATTACATTTTTTAACCCAACATTTGGGTTAGTCCAAATTTGACCCAAATTTGGTCAAATATGGACTAACCCAGCCCTAATGGGTCAAATATGGACTAACCCAGCCCCAATGGGTCAAATATGGACTAACCCAGCCCAAAATTGGGTTAAAACAACACAGCAATTTTTAGAGTGTATAGGAAACCTGTCGGTAACCCAACAACGGTGATTATTAGCTTCCTTTCCGTTTTCTCAGAACTAATGTCTTGGTAGGAACGAAAGTTTTACATTGTATGTTTCTCTGGAGTGATATATATATATACATATATATATAGACTGAAAATGTGTTATTTGTTATACAATTATATGAATTGCAGTTCTTTTTAAATGTACTTTATTAAAATTCAAATTGTGATTCTGTCCCTCATCAGTGTTTTTGGCCCACATTTTACACTGATTGTCCCAATTTGAACGTCATTTATTTCCTTTTTTCACAGCTTGTTTTTATGTCTTTTGTGTGCGGATGATAACATCACTGTTTGCCAAAGTGGGTAGCATTTATTAACTTCCGCTGGTCTTTAGAGACTATCTGATGCACAACCCAATTATGGTAAAACAATGGCGCCCTTATAAACAGGTAGGGGTGCCGGCACATCAGGCAACCTAGATAGATATTTAGGGGAGCTTTGTTTCTTGGCTTGTGGCCATATCTTGATGACATTGTAGCTCTGTCCTCCAAACAGTATGATGCAATGAAAGACAATCTTCCACACAGCAGCGAGCGAGCGGCCCTGCTCTGAGAGATACCTCACTACCTAGCCTACATTATTCCTATGCAAGCGAGTCCCTCTTTTGTGCAGTTGTTCTCTACATATGTAGCAACAGAAGAATGCAATAAAACTACACGCGTATTCATGCATACTGGGTGCTGACGCTGCCAATGCCGGCCACAGTAAAGACTGGCATCCATTTACATCTTGCTTGACTGAACGGATTCTCAGATTACAGGAAATGCAAACGCGGGCCTCTGGACCGGCACTTTCAGTGTTCTTGTCTTACATAACCGCAAATTGCTGGGCATTTACAAGCTGGAGGCTCCATTGTTGCAGCTCCATGTTCGTATTTTAGGGTTGTAAACAGAAAGGTTTTGTTTTACGGCCTTGGTATTTCCTCATGAATGGGAACTACCTGAAATGTGCATTTTCTTGTTGCACTATAGACCCTCATGACATTTTGAATTCAATGCAGATTAAAGCGAGGCTGTGAGGGATAGATTACAGTCTTTACAATGGCAAGCTGTGTAAGGTCCTAGATCACATACTTTTCACAACTCACCACTTTTAAAACTTTCGGGAAGATGTTTCTTCGGCTGAACAATCGGTACATTGTTAAACAACAGTATTCTACTGTATTCTGTCTATCCCTCACAGCCTTGTTTTCATTCATGTCAAAATGTTAAATTAACTGATGTGTACACTTTCAGAAAAAGGTACAAAAGCTGTCAATGGGGCTGTACCTTTTCAAAAGGTACTCTTTTGTACCCAAAGGCTGCATTTTGGTCCCTTAGTGGTACATTTTATCACCTAAAATATACATATTTGCACCAAAACTGTACACATCTACCCCTAAAATGTTCATATTAGTACCTAAAATGTACATATTAGCACCTAAAATGTACATATTAGGATGTAAAATGGACATATTAGCTCCTGAAATGTACATATTAACACTTAAAATGTACATATTAGCACCTAAAATGTACTTGTCACCTAAACTGTACAAATTAACACCTGAAATGTACTTATTAGCACCTAAAATGTACATATTAACGCCTGAAATGTATATATTAGCACCTAAACTTTACATATTAGCACTTGAAATGTACACCTTGAAGTTTACCTTATGAAAAGGTACAGCCCCAGTGACAGCTTTTGTACCTTTTTCTAAAAGAGGACTAGTCTCAAACCAGCAGTGATGCTATTGCAACTATGTCTATCAACTATTTTGTAGTAGCGGGATTGATTATACGTGTTGTTGTGGTGCCTCCAATCAATCCGTATTGTCATGACACCATTTTATAAATCTCTTGCATCAGGTTTCCATGACCAATGCTTTTGAAATGTGTTTATAATGCATGTTAATCAATCACTTGCAATAGACATAAATGAGAATGCTAACCAATAGCTATCATAGTCTGATTTGTCAGGTAAGAAAGACCTTTTATGCATGGCATTTCAAAAAATGCAATCAACATCCTCATTATTTCTGTGGCAGATAAGTATTGATAAATAATCTGTTAGTCATATATTGAAAAAGCTATTCAGTGTTAGATACTGCCTCAGACCGAGACGCCTGCATTATCGGGTAAATAAATCAAAGTCACTTGCAAACAAGGAATAGGATCATTTCGCCAGGAATATCTCATTTTCGTATTCATTTTTATTTCTGTATGCAACAGATGTGCCCAGTTAAAGCCATTGCATGAACAGTCGAACATCCCTGTACCCCCAATGTGGTGAACTTCACTAATGCCTTCAACCGCTTAACCAAGCAAATGGAATTGCAAATGTACTGAATCAATTAAGCATCAATAACCCCAGCTGAGACTGTTTACCTCATCTGTGTTGCTGTGAAGAGAGCATTTTCTAGTCCGTTTGAAGCCCGCTCTCAACCACATTTGCAGCATATACTGGCTGAGTCATTCTGATAGTTTTAGTTGTGTCTACAGCTCTGTACCCTACAGATTTCCTCTTCGTTTCTGAGTAAGTGAACTCATTTCAAATGTGCAGGTAGGTGAAAATACACTGAGCTGAGAGTATATGTGTAAAACTGCTGGAGCATGTGTGTATGAGGCAGCCAGATGGCTCTTTCATAGCTCATGAGACTCAATGTTCTCATGAGTTCTCATGCTATTCTGCGAGTGTCTTTGTCTCTCTCTATATATAATTTCAAAATGTCATTGTGAATTTTCAGCATCATTACTCCAGTCTTCAGTGTCACATGATCCTTCAGAAATGATTCTAATATGCTGGTTTGCTGCTCAAGAAACATTTCTCATGATCAACTGTGATACTTAATATTTTAAACTTAATAAAAAAAGAAATTCAGGACTCTTTTACAGAGAGAAAGTTCAAAAGAACCGAATTTATTTGAAATAGAAATCCTTTGTACCATTATAAAGGTCTTTACTGCAATTTTCTTCAATCATAATAGAATGCATCCGTGCTGAATAATACATTTTACATTTTACTGACCCCAAACTTAAACACTTAAATGTTAGTCACTTTGGATAAAATGCATATAGAAATGTAGGTCAAAGACACAAATTGTGGACATGTATTAAGATTAAAGAGTTATACGTTCATGTTGATGGTATAGCTCAGATTATTTGGCCTTGAAAGAATTTAATTTGTTTGAATTTATGTGAAGATCTTTTGATTGCATGCTTTGCAAATCTGAGCAGTGATCTTTGAAGCAGTGCTTTTACCATTTTTTTGGTATTTGAATATAGATCACAGTTATATTATTTAAATACAAATCTCTCAATTTGCTTTGAATTGAATCTCTTTGCTTTCTAGGAGAGTCTGTTGAGATTTTAAAGGAGTAGATAACTCAGAATGAAACTTCTGTTAACCTCATTTTGTTACAAACTTGTATGCTGCAGATTCAGTGAATTGTGGCTTATATTTCAGTCTGTTCCATCACATGACTTCAGAAGTCTTTTAATAAGTCCACTAATATGATACTTTTTATGGCCTTTTTGAGCTTGATAGATGTATTCACTGTCATTGTTTAGAAAAGCATTCAGATTCGAAACGATATGAGGGTGAGTAAACATAATACCAGAATTTTTGGGTCAACTGTGACTTTAAGGGATCTCATTTGTGTTTCGTCGTCCCCAGGACGTCCATGATGTGAAAGCGAGTTAAACGGTACCTGGACGTGCTCTCCAGAAGCATGTCTCGTACATTAATGAGCACAGCTGGGCGCCGTCAGCTCAGGGCTCTACCTCTTCTCCTGACTGTTTTTGACTGAGAGGCTGAAAATGATCTAAGGGGCAGCGATGCTTCCATGGCAACAATCTGTCATGGCATATGTGTGAGTGTCCTTCCGCTGTGATGTCCATTCCCTCATGTTTATGGCACGCACACACGCACGTACTTCAACCGGGTTTGCGTGTCCTTAGAGACCGTCACTGACCGTTTTTCCGGCCGGTGCAGGATGAGTGACATCCGCGAAAATAATTACTTCCAAGCAGGATTTGATAATGTTCCCATTAAAGCGATAGACTTCACCCTCATGTCATTCCAAACCCGTAAGACTTTCGTTCATTTTCATAACACACATTTTCTGTCCCTCCATTGAAAGTCTTATCACCCAAAATGTCATTTTATTCACACAAACATTGATCAGCGAACATAAAAGCTCGAACTTGCTTGATGTGAGAATGTGAATGAGAATTGAGCTTCCATTTACCAAATTTGAATGCTATATGTTCATTGATCAATGTTTATGTTTTGAATAAAAGCCTAAAATCGATCTTCATTATAGAAAGCGTCCGTGTCTCATCAGAAGACTTGGATTAAACCGCTCAATACAGATTCCTAATCTCTCTTAACCTTTTGAAGCATCTGAGTTTTGGGTAAATAGACTTGCAATGCAGGGACAGGAATTAATCACAAAATCACCAAAACTTAAAATAGTTATACAATGGGCTATATGCACATCTTCACTACTTCCTGAACTTCAGCCAGCTCCTCGTTTCCTGTCTGACATTATTGGCCAAATTGATTAATTCAGGTGTGCTTGTCCTCAGTAGTCATGGCAACAATAATCAGACACACCTGAATTAATCAATTTGGCCAATAATGGCAGAAAGGAAACAAGGAGCTGGCTGAAGTTCAGGAAGTAGTGCAGCAGTGCATAAAGCCCATTGAATAGATCACATTCAGCAATATAGACCATTACAACATAAAAGACTACACTTTATCCAACGGCTAAAAAGACTAAGGAAGAAGAAGGCTAAAGTCATAATGTGTTGGTTTTTAATGAATGAACCTACAGCACTGAGGCGACACAGAGATCCTGCTCGAGCAGAAACCATCAGAACGTTTCCGTCCGCAGGAACAGCCGTAGCTGGAGAAAACTGCAGAGACACCTGGAACAAGGACACACACGCTGTAGGACACACACCAACACTCCCAAATTGAAAAATAGCCACGTCATACAGTACCTGGATCTGGAAACACATATCGGTGTCAAACGGCGCATTAGCAGCGACTACA
>JAOTRC010000010.1:23312854-23326827 GCA_027497675.1 Cyprinella lutrensis | reverse complement strand
TTCTGTTGGGTTATGTGTGTTTATGTGCATTTCTGTGTGGTTCTCTGTGGTTCTATGTGGTTCTGTGTGGTTCTGTGCAGTTCTGTGGTTCTGTGCAGTTCTGTCCGGTTCTCTATGGTTCTGTTGTTCTGTGCAGTTCTGTGCGGTTCTGTGAAGTTCTGTCCGGTTCTCTGTGGTTCTGTGCAGTTCTGTGGTTCTGTGCGGTTCTGTGCGGTTCTGTGCAGTTCTGTCCGGTTCTCTATGGTTCTGTGCGGTTCTGTGCAGTTCTGTGGTTATGTGTGGTTATGTGTAGTTCTATACAGTTCTGTTGGGTTATGTGTGTTTATGTGCATTTCTGTGTGGTTCTCTGTGGTTCTATGTGGTTCTGTGTGGTTCTGTGTGGTTCTGACTGTGTTCTTCATGGTTCCTCAGGGTGATCAGTCGCGCTCCAGGACTGAAGCTGGTGGTGGAGACCCTGATCACGTCGCTGAAGCCCATCGGAAACATCGTCTTGATCTGCTGCGCTTTCTTCATCATCTTCGGCATTCTGGGAGTTCAGGTTAATCTCACTCTCACTCAGTCATCGCCGATCTCTCGCCCTGCTCCATCACACGCTGATCTCTCTCTCTCTCTCTGTGTGTGTGTGTGTGTGTGAACAGCTCTTCAAAGGGAAGTTCTTTTACTGTGTGGGTTTGGATGTGAAGAACGTCACCAATAAATCCGACTGTCTGTCTATGAATTACCGCTGGGTTCATCACAAGTACAACTTCGACAACCTGGGCCAGGTGAGGGTCCCATCCGGCTCTTCCTGATTCCTGAAGTCCATAGACATTATTAAATATTCTCCAAAATAGAGTTTTTAGCCGAACGGCCATATCTGAAGCGGTGTTGTTCTAGTATCATAGTTATTACCAGTATGTTGAATTCATTCATGTTTTTATTTTTCCTTTAGTTTCCATCATTCCACAATAAATCTTAAAATTTAAAATATTATCTGAACATTTTATGTTAATATTAATATTAATTTTCATGCAAAAATAAAAATGGTTTGAGATTGTTGAGAACAACTTGATGACATCATTAATAGTGCATCATGGGATTGTGTGATTAAAGATAATATTTTGAATCCTACGGATGAAATCCGCCTGATCTTGACTTTCTGCTGTGTGTGTGTGTGTGTGTGTGTGTGTGTGTGTGACTGTTTGTTCGGTGGTTTTCCATTTCAGGCTCTGATGTCACTGTTTGTGTTGGCATCTAAAGATGGATGGGTAAATATCATGTACCACGGGCTGGATGCGGTCGGGATCGACCAACAGGTAATCACACACACACACACACACACACACACACACACACAGTTCTCTCTCTCCACACACACACACACACGTTTTAGTGAGTGAAAACGTATTTCGAGTTTTGCATGAGATTTTCAAAGAGTGTGTAATCTACCTGAACTTGTTTAATGTTTTACAGAAAGAGTGATTTATTCATCAAATTAGTTTCAGCGTTTGGTAATTTGTTTCAGAGAGTGGAGTTTAGTAAACTGTAATTCGTGATGTCCTTGATGATATTAGATGATAATGATATTGTAATATCTGATGAGGATTGAGATGATCGTGTTCTCTGTTCAGCCCGTTAAGAATAACAGCCCGTGGATGCTGCTGTACTTCATCTCCTTCCTGCTGATCGTCAGCTTCTTCGTGCTGAACATGTTTGTGGGTGTGGTGGTGGAGAACTTCCACAAGTGCCGTCAGCATCAGGAGGTGGAGGAGTTCCAGCGGCGGCAGGAGAAGCGGCAGCAGCGGCTCGACAGGAGGAGGCGCAGTAAGAGCTCATACACCCTCTCTCTATCACTCCATCACTCCATCAGTCCATCTCTCCATCAGTCAATGAATCAATGAATCAAGTCTATACATCCATCCATCCATCCATCCATTCATCCATCTATACATCCATCTATCCATCAGTCTATCATTATCCATCCATCAGTCTATACATCATCCATCCATCCTTCAGTCTGTCCATGCATCCATCCATCCATCTATACATCCATCCATCAGTCTATCCAGCCATCATCCATTCATTCATCCATCTATACATCCATCCATCAGTCTATCCATCCATCCATCCATCCATCCATCCATCCATCCATCCATCTATCCATCCATCCATCCATCCATCCATCCATCCATCCATCTATCTATCTATCTGAAATAAGCAACACTTTACAGTAAGCTTCATTATATAACATTGTTACAGTTTTTCTCTGTTGCTTTGATGTATTTCTCGAATCATCCTCGACATTTGTAAAACAGTTCATTTCTCAAAACAATTCCTACAAAGAGCAAAACACCAAATTACGCGCAAAAGCCCAAATCCTATGGTTCTCTCTAAAGCAGTAATATGTCAGTGCATCAGAATGGCAAACACAAGTGCTTGTGTTTGTACGGATAACATTGCTTAGTCATGTTGTCAATATAACAGTTTACTCGAGATGTTCTGATGTAAACTATGGATAAGGTTTTGATGACAATTATTTTAAATTGTCGGTTACACACCTTAGTGTGTGTGGGAGTTTGATTGCAAGAGAATGGACAAGATTCACATTTCCGCTTTTACTGTTTGTAGGCTACTGTAATTTGTTGACAGGCCGATGAAAGTGTCTTCGGGAAGCGGACAGCGAGAACATCTCACAGATACGAGGTGTGAACACACTGATCAGATCCTCCGGGAATGAAGTGTGATCCTCTGTCATCTCACACCGAAACCAGCACTGTGTTTGTCAAACTCATGTGACAGAGAACACACACCAGTGTGTGAAATCAAGACAGTGAATAATGCAGGTTAATTTCCTCTGACTAACTGAATGGGGTTCAACTGGATTACAAAATATCACAGTGGCCCACGGGCAACAAAGCAGAATCTTAAAAGAAATGTGAATCGTTCTGTCCGGACTCATAAACACATCATTATTAGGGGTGTAACAATATATATCATAGCGCAATACAATAATGAAACTATCGTGGATAGTGACTATCACCAAAAGGAAAAATTACTACGTGAGAAGTTTTAGTTTAGTGTCAGTTCTACATTAAACTGCTATAAATGTTGAATATAATGTATAATAATGAATATTTGTGAGTACTGATCATACCAGATGTCTGATGTTATCAGTAAAAGTGGCAGACATTATCTTAAATATATCTAGTCAGTGACAGAGATCAAGCATATTCATCTAATAATTCAGTTTTCAGCTTCAGAATCATGAATATTGTTATTCTGGTGTCTCTATTGTCCTTGAGTCCAAGACTATTCATTTACACACACAATCTAATATCAAATTTAGCACTTTAATCAACAGTGCATTTTTTGTTGTTAACCTTTTATCAAATATCTTGAGTATCGCAATAATATCATATCGTGTGTTCAGTATCGTGATATGAGAGATATATCGTTACACGCACTTTTTCTTTCTTTTTTCTTTTGATTCAACACCCAGCTCAGAAATTTAGCTAATGTTCTCCAAGTTTCTTTCAGTAACATTAATAATGTTCTCAAAAAAGAGCACAAAAACATTATTTATACGTCATTCATGGCACTTTTTACGGAAAGCTTTTAGTTGGATGTTCGTTCAACGCTTTTTAAATGTTACAACTGAGTTTAGAATGTTCAGAAAACATTCAAATGTAACATTCCAAAGTTGGACGTTCATCTAACATATTAGAGTCACCAACTGATTCGGAATGTTCAGAGAACTTTCAAATGTAACAATCTATAATGTGTGAGGAATGATGAAACGGAATAACGTTTGCATAACCAAGAAAAAAAACAACATATTTTTGTCATCTGTGCCAAATCTCGCTCTATATTATAACAATAATGTGAAAGATCATCTGTGGAGATGTGAAGGGTTTGAACAGGAACACTCTGGGTTCTGTATGTTCACTGCAGGACTTTATAGAGAGCAGATGTGTGTTACAGTGAGCGCCCTAATCTTTCCCAGTATCAAATCACTATGTTAATAAAAGTCTTTAGCTGTCATTCACACTACATCTCCTCAGCGCTCTGAATAAACTCTGAGGATTTACTTCACCAAGACATTCTGTATAGAAAACACCGATACAGTATATATATTCTGTCTATCTTTTAATGGCCTGGATCAATACTTGAGCTCATTAAACAGTTAATCGACTGTGGGAGTCACTGTTATTCCCTCTGCGTATATTACATCACACTAGAGTCATGAAACATTACGCTGATACACACCGGGAGAAACGAACCCAGTTTCAGTATGAAGAATCTGCAGTAAAACAGATGAGTTTCCTCATAGTCATCGTTTAAAACGTCAAATTAATACGTCAAGACTTTATGATAAAGATATTTCAAGTAGCCAAAACAAGTTTTAGTTACGTTGCATAGTAAAAAACTTTACCGGCGTCGACTATCAACCCTAAAACCACTCATGTCAGAAACCACTCAAGTATTGTTTTAAAGATTTAACATTGCCTTTATGATGTCAATACACAACAGCACAACCTGACCGAACTTTGACCTGAACATCTGGCTTTTGCACACAAACTCACAGCTTTAAAAATTTCTATGAAATATCAATTCAGAGAGAATCTGCATGATCTCTGTGTTTCGACTGGATCCCGGCCAACACAGTCCATCTTACAATAACTATCATTCCCTCGTCGTTTATTGACTCGTGCTTCTGTGCAAAACACATGTGTGAAGAGTCTCAAAGCTCCTGTTTTCTGTTTAAAGGAGATTTATAATGCTATAAGCTTCACTAAACACCGTGAAAAGAAGATTCGACAGCATTAACAGAGAAATTATCAAATATTAATGACTTACTGTAAATGTGAAGTCTGTTCCACGCGGGTTTGTAGCTACGGAAGTCCTTTTCTGCAACATGAGAAAAATAATCAATCATGACAACATACTAAGTAATAAATATGAAAAATTCGAAGAAATTCTGACATAAAACTCAAAATTATGACAGTCAAAACTTTTTTAGATAATGAAGAGATAACAAGTTGCAATGGTTAAATAAAAAGTTGAAATTATGACTTTCTTAATTTTGAGATTGACCAAAAGTATACACTAAGGTATAATTTTAAAAATATTATAAATTATGACATAAAAATATAAATTATGACATAAAATTTGAGTTAATGAGATAAAAAGTTGGAATTATGTCATATTTATGACATAAAAAGTTGAAATTATGACATTAAGTCATAATTAAGATAATAATTAATAATAACAATAATAATAAGACGTAGTATGTCATAATTTAAATTTTCATCTAATTAGGTCATAGTTAATGTCATTGTTTTAATATATTTAATGTCAAAATTATTATATTTGTCATAATTATGATTGAGTATGTCATGATTTTGACATTTTAAATCTCATAATTAAGATTTACTTGCCTAATTATTATTATTTTTTAGATATTTAAGAAAAAAATATTTTTTATATAAAAAATATTTATATTTATATATAATATAAATTTTATATAAATCTATAAACAGTATATACATGAAAATATTTCTTAAATATATACAAGCATGCAAGTGTATTTATATATAGAAAATAATTATACACAGTGCACCCACATATATTATGTAAACACAAACTTTTATTTTGGATGCGAATAATCACGATTAACCATTTTGACAGCCCTAGTCTTTATACTTCAAAAAATATGGCTCCCTTCAGAGGAGATTTTAGAAAGATGATCCTTCGCAAGGTGATCAAACTCATGTAAGAAATTAAATTTCACCTGCTAAAAGCTAAAATGAATAAAACCAAAAAAAAAAATCACATACATTCATACGTTGAAGGAGCCATTTAAGTTGAGATTCTAGAGACCAAAAAAAATCAAAAAGATTTGGTAGTGGGCTTTATCACACTGTTGAGACCCCAATAAATCATTTTGCTGCTTTTAGACATTTAATTAGCTTCATTAAGGGTAATCTGTTTGCTAGTACTCCGAATACATGACAAAACTTCACTTAAGAAAATGATTTTAGTCTGAAAAAAAAAAATATTGATGACTCATCCTGCACTCACTCATCTTGTCCAATCAAATGCACACTAGATTGATAATGGCCCACCTCCTACATCTAATTATGGCTAAGCCACGCCCCCTCCACTCGGACAAACAGTTGTCACAATAGGAGATATTTCACAGGAGGCAATTGGTGATTTTTGGAGACAGAAAGATTATACATCATCTCGAAGTCACTTAAAGGGCCTTAACTATGCATTGCAGGGTTATATTAATAATTTTATTGTTGAGAATGTCGATGAAAAGCTTCAGCTCCAGGCAAAAATGTACAGATCACAGTGTAAACGTGATAACCCGCATATCGTTGCCATCACCGTTTGGTGCTACAGTATTTACATCAATCATTCAGCACAACACTGTTAACATTTGTTATCTCGGTTATTTACAGATACGTTAATGAAGCTAAGTGACATGATGTACAACGCAGCTAGAAGCTAACATTAACGTTTTCTAATGTTTGGCTAACGTTAGCGATTTTAAAGATAACAATCAAATACTTTGTTGACTTAACTTAGAACAGATGTAGACATCCTTGTTTAATTTATCCATGTTTAGTTAATGTCGTGGTCTACCGCAAAACCCAATCGAATAACTTTATCCAGAGCAGACACTTATCTCGGTTGAGATGTGGCTTGGGAAAGGGTAAAAAAAAAAAAACACACCTTTGCCCAGCCTCTCGGGAAGCTAGTGTTGGAGTTGCATGTACCCCATGTTTGACCATTTTAAACTTAAAGTGACAAGAAAAAACGAATGTAAACGGACTAACTGCAATGCATTTCAATGGACATGGAAGCAGAGAATGTCCGAGTGTATTGGGTTAGCTGCGCACTGTGATTGGCTCATCGCATTTGAGGGTGTGGCTTAGTCAATTGGCAATAGTAGTAAATCATGTTATTAGCTTTAAAGGAAATTAAAAGTTTCTACCTCTATATCCAAAAAAGACAAGCCTGATCCCAATTTCCTGTTTTTAAAGGAAACACATCAACATAAGAAAGAAAACTGCCCCTGTCAAGCCATTTCATGGTGGTTTTTAATCCAATGCAGCCCTACTTAAAACTTGAACACCACAATACCGATCCCCATAACTTCTCCACTGCACCATATAAAATATTCAACAGCACTTCTCAAGAGCAGGTCATTTTTTACCCCACCGTAATCGTTCAACACTGAACCGGTGCGAAATGAAAAGGAACCAAGGGGCGGCTCGGAGGGGGGCCGTGTGAGATTTTCGTTACAGCGGACACAAAATGAACGAATTGCAGGAACCTGAGCTAAATCATTCGGAGAGAAAACCCCCTGGTGATTAAAGGGTGCGGGGGAGCTCGTCGCCAAAACTCTCGCAACAGCCTTTAATGTGAACTGCAGTAATCTTTTTTTTCCTGGAAAATGCTGCCTTTTTTCTTTAAAACGAACAGCGCAATATTATGTGCCTTTAAGGATTAAACCTCTAACACAATATTAGTGCTGATGGGTGTTAAACAAGGTACTGGCGTGCATGCAAAAATCTAGGGCTGAAACCCAATTTGCATATTATTCTAAATGATACCCTGCAACCGTAAGTCTCTTAAGGACTGGTATATTAATTATTCAACTGCATTTATTAATTTGTTTATTTATTTGCATACACAAGCCATGTAGAAATAAATAATAAATATTTATTTACAGTGTATACATGCTTAAACAAACAATACATACTATATTTATTTATTTACCATATTATATTTATTTTGTTTATTTATTTATATGCAATATATTTATTTTTTTCACTATATTACATTTATTTTTGTTTATTTTTTATTTATATGCAATATATTTATTTATTTACTATATTATATTTATTTTTGTTTATTTATTTATATGCAAACTACCTAAAAAGGAAATAAAAAGAAAAAAATGAAATAAAATAAATGCATTAAATAAAAACAAGGAGAACATGGAGAATAAGGAGAAAAATTTGTTTTCAATCTAAATCCACCTAAACCTGGCGCGTTTAAAACAATAACTGCAAATGTTAACGTGTGCATGTGTTTCGGGCAAGAGGATTGATTTGTGACAGTTTTCTGATATAGTGTGAACTGAAAGTCTAGCTCAGAGAAAGTGTTGCATCACCTCTCTTCTTGCGGGACTCCTTGATCTCCACGCACATGCGGTCGAATTCAGGGTCCAGTTCAGAGGCGATCATGGCGTGTGCAGTATCCTTCAGACTGCAGGCCCTGTGGCGGATGATTTTATCTGTATGCAAGCATAATGGAAGACGGTAAGGCCACAGTCAATGAAAAATTCATTTGGGTGGATGAAGAAAGAGCAATCAAAAGACTGACAGAAAGATTTCTGGGCTTTAAAACAGCACAATAAATAATCAGACTAAAATACAACGACTGCAATTAGCTAATCTTGAAAAAAAAATGACGATTACAACATAGCACAAGCTCACCCATTATAATCAACAAGGTGTAGACAGTTTAAATAAGCAGCATAATTTATTCCTGCATTGTCAAGGGAACTAATTATTATTATTGTTATTTTTTATCCAGCAACCTGCTGGGTATGGACAAACTATTAAGTAAAAATCTAAGTCTATCCTTGTATACGTCTGAAGGGGCATTGCTGCAGTTATTTTCTAAGAGTTGATGAATTCTGACAACATGAACAGCCATATACATTACCAACGTCATGTTGGGAAATGTTTAACTTTAAGCAAATGAAAACTGCAGTCACCGCCAATAGGAGCAAAAAAAAATTAATGAGTATAATACATATGACAGGTAAGATGGTGATATTAATATCACCATGTAAATATATATTTTTTTGACATGGCTTATTACAGGCCTAAAAATAATTCATTCAAATGCGCAGTCATCAAAAAAATGCAGTTACATACACTATATATATAGATTTTAATCAGGATAGCATGATATTTAAAGGGGTAGTTCACACAGAAAAATGTTGTCATCATTTACTGATGTAATTCCAAACCTGTATGAGTTTCTTTCTTCAGCTGAACATAAACAAAGACTATAATTATTTAAACAATTATTTATATAAAATAAGAAAATAATTATTTAAGATAATTAATAATTTTAAAGAATGCTAGTAACCATGCAGTTTTTGGTCCCCATTGACTTTCATAGGATTTTTTTTCCTATAATGGAAGTCAATGGGTGCCTTAAACAGTCTGGTTACCAAAATTGTTTAAAATATGTTCAGCTGAAGAAAGAAACTCATTCAGGTTTGGAACAATATCAGGGTCATCATGAACAACATCAATTTTTGGGTGAACTATCCCTTTCATTTTTAACAAGAATAAAAATGAGGCTGTGAGGGATAGAAGAACTGTGTCTTCAATGGATTGTTTAAAAAAGTATTGATTGTTAAGCCAACAAAACGTCATTTTGTACGTTTTTTACGAAAATTCTGTGATCTAGGACCTTAATACAGTGTTTGCCATTGTACGTCCATTCCTCACAGCCTCATTTCATTTGTGTAAATTTAATTTGGCGTCTAACCTAACTATGGTCTATATTGTTGCCGTGTTTTAAACGATGACTCATCCACTGTTCCCTACAAAGTAAAAGCCACATAGTGCACCACACAGAGAAAAAGAAAAAAACTATATTTCTTCTATTCTTAATTAACAAAAAGTTTTCAACTGTGAGCACCCGTCGTAGCAAAACATTTTCAGTGAATGCCCTTTGACATGCTGGAAAGCTAGTCCAATCACTTTATTTTGACCATCTGACTGAGATAAAATGGTTTTAATTTAAATCACAGATATCACAACCATTTCAGTGCTCTACATTTTTTTCCAGACACAAACATTTACCAAAAATAAACACGAATAAACAAAGATTTTGGAAACAACTAGAATGAGAAAAGAACCTCAGAGGCACATCAAATCCAAAAAAAAAAAAAAAAAATTTGGTGCTGTAATGACGGCAACGGCTCTCTGTAATTGACTGGGATTCAGTCTGATTTTTTATTCAGAAATCTAAGAAAAATACTTCTGGAGGCAGGAGCGCTCCACAGGTAGTCAATCAAAGTATCTCTGTTGACAAAAACACACTGGTGTGAGAACGGGGATTACTGTGTTTTCTCAAAGTTCTATTCTCTTTCCTCTCTATCGTTAAATCAAGCAGCTATTAAACATGTAGGGAGGAAAATTGTGTGTGTGTGAGAAGAGAGAGAGAAGAGAGAGCACGCTACTGGGTAGTCCTCATTACTCCAGGACAGGCTGGAGGTCAGGATCTGGCAAAGGTTGCCTCTTAATTGGAAGATGGGCCTAATTAAGCCATCTAGAGCGAGTGAGAGGGCACTCTTTACTCCAGTCAAGGATATAAAAGGCAGGCTGAGAGGAAGAGTGTGTAAACACACTTATTTTGACTTTCAAAGTGCTGTTCAAAGATCTCAGACTGCTAGTGCCAAAATTGACAAATAAACAAATGGATCTGAGAGAAATTAAATCAGCAATGCTCAATCCAGCTCCAGGAGATCTGCCTTCCCACAGACTTTAGGCTATTGGAATAAAATAGCAATTTACTACTTACAGAGTTTTATCAACAATTGATTTCTGCATTTGGTCAACAATAAAAGAAGAAAATGTTAAATACTGGTAACAACAGATGAAAAACATGAAAAAATGAAAAACATTTTAAACAGTACTAGGTGTGACAGTACACTGTCAAGTCATCCTTTAAACCAGCTTTACAAATATAAACTCAATATAATTGAAGGTAATCAGAGTTTTATAGTGGTTCTTGATTGTTATTTTCCAGCTAAAGTTAGTTTTGATTGATTCACTTCCATCGAAATGATCATTGGTTATGAAATTAGGGGCCGATAGAGGACACCGTTAAACAGACTCTAAACAGACTTTATACGTGAACCTGTGATAGATGCTGATGGCGTTCACACACTGTTGTCACATGACCTCATTGCATAGCGTGTTTAATTTAGTGAGTGGCACTGAGTAATCTTAAATGTAAAATTGGTAATGATGTGAAAATATTTTTAACTTGACAAACCATTTTAAAACACATAGCTAACTGTTGTAGCGACAATGCTGTAAAACATGTTTTCAAGGGGGGAATTGTTTCCGCATATGTCCACACATACGCGTGTATATATATATATAAATACACAAAGACATTTAAATGAGGGCTGTGCAATTAATCGCATCCAAAATAAAATAAAAGTTTGTGTTTACATAATATATATGTGTGTTGTGTATAATTATTTTGTATATATAAATACATATGCATGCATGTATATATTTAAGAATTATTTTGCACATAAATACTATATATATTATTATTGTATATTATATATATATTGGGGCTGGGCAACGATAAATCGTGACTAATCGCATCCAAAATAAAAGTTTGTGTTTAAAGTTTAAATCTATGTGTCTGTAGTGTGTATAACTATTCTGTATATATAAATACACAAACAAGCATGTAAGAAAAAATGTGTTGTTAATATATCAAATATTTATATTTATATATAATATTAATTCTGTATAAATATATATAAAGTATATACATGCAAATATTTCTTAAATATAAACATGCATGAGTGTGTATTTATATATACAAAATAGTTATACACACCACACACACATATATTATGTAAACACAAACTTTTATTTTGGATGAGATTAATTGCGATTAATCGTTGCCCAGCCCTAATTTAAAATGTTATTTAATAAATAACATTATAAAACATTAAAAAATTAACTACTATGAATGAACAATAAATCTACAGCATTAACTCATCTTAGTTCATCATGTTTATTTTAACATTTACTAACACATTGTTCAAATCAAATGTTGTACTTGTTAACATTAGTTAATGTACTGGGAACTAAAATAAGCAAACAATAAAAAGCTGAACGCTAAAAATGTAACAAATGTATTGCTCATTATTAGTTCATGGCATGCTAGTTAATAATGGATTGCAATAAAGTCTCATGTATTAACATTAGTTAACCAAAAAAAAGAATAAAGCTAAATACCAAATAAAAAAATAAAGCTATTATATTGTATAATTATTATTTTTATTTTTTTTAAATGCACATGAAAATGCAAAACCCAATCTGGAGAGCTGATAAGGTGATTTAGGTCTGTTTGTTTTCCCATGAAAAAATCATTAAAAACATTTTGAAAAAAAGACAAGTCTCTTCTGGTGTTATTTTACCATTAATTATTATAGTGTTTAATAATGTTTTTATTTTTACTTTATTTTTTAATATTTCTTTTTAGTTTAGATTTTTTTAGTCAGTTTTTGTAATTCTAGCACTTCAACTTAAAATTGAAAAATGGGGGGAAAAGACAACATTTTGATTTTTCATTCATTTCAAATTTAAGAAAAATTATTTTGCTAACACTTTACTTATAAAGCCTTCAAATACAATTCATTATAAAATGTATAAAAAGGCATTTTTTTAGGGCTGGGTAACGATTAATTGTGAATAATTGTATCCAAAATAAAGGTTTGTGTTAAAATAATATATGTGTGTGTAGTGTGTATAATTATTTTGTATATATGCGTGTATAGATTTAAGAAATATTTGCATGTATACACTATATTTATAGATAATTTATATTAAATATTAATATTTTCTATATTAACAACACATTTTTCTTAAATAGATACGTATGTGTGTGAATTCTTATATACAAAATAATTATACACACTACACACACAAATATTATGTAAACATAAACTTTTATTTTGGATGTGATTAATCGCGATTAATCGTTGCCCAGCCCTATTTTTCTTTTTTATAAATAATTGTAACCAAAGTTAAGGCATAGCAATATTTTCAGATTACTTGTTACATCTGTAATTGTTTGTTCGTCGAGTGTTTCAATGCGTTATACCTTCTTAAAGTGTACAAATAAATAGATATATTTTATAATGTTTTGTAATGTATCATAACTGGGGATACAGCTATTCATGAGACCATACAATACATTATAAAACATTACTAATGCATTTAAAATACTTCTATAATGTGTTATATATAAAGACACATATATATATAGGCTTATATAAAGGCTTTATGACAATAAATAATAAAAAAAAATCTGAAAGTAAATCCAAACCTTCTCAGTGTTTCCATTGAACTTGCCCAGGATGTTGAAGAGAGGAACCTGAGGAATGATGAGCTGCTCCTTCTCATCTTTGTAGAGCGGTGCAGTGGGCAGGTCAAGGGTCAGGTAGAGGAAGGTGGACTCCGACATCTTCTCCTGGTACTCCTCCTTAAGGAGAAGGGCTTCTTTCTCTTCAGGAGGCTGAGAAAACAAGGACGACAATTAACCATTTATCCAATCTGACATTGCAAATAACGCATTGTTCAGTCCTCTTTCTGAGGATGGGTTGGACATCAGCACAATGTTCACAACGATCCCATGAACACACTCTCACGCATCAGGAAATCATATAGAAAGGCACAAATCAGAAACCTACCAAGTCTGGATGGGGAAGCTTCTTTGAGAAGATTCGCATGGACCCTTGAAACACCTTAGCGAGTATGGCTGTACACAGAAGAGAAATATTATTTCACCCTATACTTATGAAGATTACAACTCTTATAAAGGCAACCAGAAACACACAAAACAAAACTCACATGATTTCTTCTTTGTCCCACCAAGAGCCCCATGCAATGCATTCAGGAACCAGGAGAGAAAGTCAACAGCGTCCCCTAGAGGGCAAAGAACACAACAGCGGTTTAAAACGAGCAAGGTCCTGTTTTAGGAGAATATCAAGTCACATTTATTTATATTAGGGCTGTCAAAAGATTAATCGTGATTAATCGCATCCAAAATAAAACTTTGTGTTTACATAATATATGTGGGCGCAGTGTGTATAATTATTTTGTATATATAAATACACATATATGCATGTATATATTTAA
>JAOTRC010000010.1:23038496-23051193 GCA_027497675.1 Cyprinella lutrensis | reverse complement strand
ATGAATCAGTCATTTTATTTACAAAATCATACAAATTAGGGTTATGAACTGTACTTATAACATGGCAACACAAAACAACACTGGACCCCATTGACATTTATTGCATGGCCAAAATAACACTGAGACATCTATCAAAATAAACCCTTTTGTATGTGAATATTTGGTGTTTGAATGACATCAGAGGGAGTAAATGAAGTCAGTTTGTTATTTTTGGTGAGCCTTTAGAGCCAGTTGTTCAAATAGAAAAAAACAACTTATTTTATGAGAAGTGGCATGTATTCTCTATGTTTGCAGTTAAGAAGTGCTAAATGTGCGCACATGCCTCCTGAGCTGTGTGTGGGGTCCTGGGTGTAGGTGGTGCATTGCATAAGGGCAGAGAAAGAGAGAGCGAGAGAGATCTGCTTCAGTGATTAATGGGGGTCTTCTGTGAGACGCAGCCAGGCGCCGAACACAATCACTGCCCCAGACTGACGCTCCAACAGACTTGTCCTTCACATGGGAAAGAGAGGGCCTGCTCCTCCCGCCCGCTCACCACCCAGCCTACTTCCTCTCCTGCTCCTCCCTTCATATTGTTCACCAGGAAGGGAGAGGGAGACAGAAAAAAGTAAGTGTCAGCACAACAGCCAGTATGTGTGTTGAGGCTGACAGTGTGAGGCCTGCTGGTTCTGCTCTCAGTCGGGGTTGTGCCTCCTTTTCTGTGCTGTGAAACAGGGTTTTCAAACACACTTTAACCTGGGCGCACTTTCAATGGGGTCTTTGTGGAGGCGGATGTGTGGATACTAGCCCTCGGCAAACAGGACGATTTGGTTCCTTTCTCAGGCTCTGAGGGCAGTGCTGGTCTGAGTGTGTTTGAGCGTATTTGTAAGCACTTTGGCGGCGAGAATGGGATTAGTTGTTTGAGTTTCTGCACTTGTGTACTTTTTGTTGCTTAAAATTTAATGAGAGCCACAGTGTCTTCCCTACGTATAAGGTTGATCTCGCCGTGGTGTTGGTGTCTTATTGAAAACTGTTAACGGCCAATGATAGATTTGCCCCGTCGGGGGGGATCCCTTATTTTTAATCAGCCCCCCTTAATTAAACCACATCCTAAACTGTGATATGAATGAGAGTGGGACACGGAGAAGGGGTGAGCATTCAAATGCCTCCCGAGTCAGCCTTTTGTTAACTTTAAATGACTATGGATCCATTTAGTTAACCCAGCGCAGCCCGGGGCCACATTTCATTATTGGGCCTCTCTCAGGGTCCCTAATTGGGAAACGCTGTTGTTGCTTCGGCACCTGCGGTTGGCCCGCACGTTGTTGTAGCCTTGGTAACAACGCTGTGCTGAGGTCCTGGCAAACTCACCACTTCCTCTCTCTCTCTCTCTCTCTCTCTCTTTTTCTCTCTCTCTCACACACACACATACACTCTGTGTGTTATAAACATTCCCCAAAGTCCCAATGTAAAGAGAGAACTTAAGGCGCATTGAAACTAAAGTAGTTGTCCCCTGGTGAGCTGTATTTGTTGTCAAGTTTATGTTCAAAGCTAATAGTGTCATTGTATTGGAGAAACTGGGGCAAGTTGTCACACCGTTTACTTATTTCAAAGTGTATTTTTTTTCTAAAGTCATTTTTTATGTACACATGTCTTAGAGCATTAGCTGCAAAAAACACACCAGATCCAAATGATGTTCAGTTCTTGCAAATACAATCTTCCCCTACTGCGAACAGAATACCAAACTAAAATAATCTACAATAACTTTACTGAACATATACAGCAATTCGATAACAGCACATATGACTGTTATGAGTCCTGTCAAAACCATGGCTGTTCAATTCCAGAACTAATTTACTTGTTTAAACCAGTTTAGTGAGTTTTTAGTGAGTCAAACTCCAATTCCTGAACAAATAACTTTTAAACTGTTCGTTTTAGTGAATCAAACTCATACGACACAACCAGTGTGGTCAAGTTCCCGGACAAATTACTCAAAAACAGATCGCTTTAGATTCCCGAATGAATGGCTCTTAAAAACTGTTCATTTCAGTGAATCAAACTCATGTAGTGCAATCTGTGTCCGATTTCTGATCAAATTATCCAAATAACCAGTTTTTTTTAGTGAATCAAAAACACACAGTGCAACCAGTGTTGTCCGATTCCCAATTCAATGACTCTTGTAGATAATTACTTTTAGTGAATTAAATACACACAGTGCAATCAGTGATGTTCAAAACCTGAATTAATGGCACATATTGACCATATATTTATGATATTTAATATTGTTGTTTAATATATCTCAGACCAATTATTGGATTGCATTCATGCTGCATTTAAAGTCAAACTGTGATCAATGTGATTATCAAAGAGTGCACATCTGAGCTGGTGTGAGTGAGTGGGGATACTTTGCATATTCATAGAACGTGTATACTAAATGAATCAAGGATGTAGAGTTACATTCAAGCTATTTTAAGGCACAAAGACATTTCTTTCAAGGAAAAAAACAACAAGGTTTAAATATGTCATTTTGGTGACCAAAGATAAATTTTAAGGGATACAATTATTGACTAGATAGGACTTTAAAAAGACTGTAAACACACTGTTTGCCATTTTTGTTCTGAATTTAATCATTGTTTCGCCATTAAGAAATTGGATTTTTTTTTTGCTTAAAAGTGCTAAAATAATAGTTTACTGAACCATTAATGAACCAGAATTTGAAATGTTAAAATCTATTTGATCCAAATCTGTTCACAACCAGTCCACATTTAAAGGTATAGTTCACCCAAAATACATTTTGTCAACATTTATTCACCCTCGAGTTGTTCCAAACCTGTATGAGTTTCTTTCTCAAAAGAAGATGCAGACAGTAACCAGAAAATTCACGGTAGCCATCGACTTCTATAGTATTTTTTTCCCTACTATGGTAGTCAATGGCTACCGTCAACTGCTTGATTGCCATAATTCTTTAAAACATCTTCTTTTGTGTTAAACAGAAAAATTAAACTCATACAGATTTGGAACTGTGGGAGAACTATAACCCAACTATAATGTTTGGTTGTTTGTTCTTGTCTGTCCCTTTACAGTTCTTAATCTGATCTTCTACAATATTTCACATCTACAAAGATACTAAGAAAGAGGAAATTGTCATCAAAATGAAATAAAGTAGAAATCCCTGCCTTAGCTCATTTTTCGAATGGGTGTGATTCATGTCATTTGTGTAAGTCACACCAGTCGTGCTTAATATATCAGAAAATGAGAACTAAATTCCAACTAATATTCCTGTTGAACAGCTTCTACGTAAGGATGGAATAGAGGCATGGCTTGTTGTTTTGGAGTCTATTTAAAGGGAGAAACATGCTTTGCGAGCGTGTCAGTTCAGTAATAAGGAAGTGCCCTGCTTTAACGGGAAACTTTGCTGTGTGTTTGGTTTCCCTTTCTAGGCAGAGTGTGTGACGTCTTGAAGGGGTTTCCGTCACTGTCTGTTATCTCCGCCTATTGAGGTGGAAACTGATATTTAGCCCTGGGAAAGTTATTTGGAAAAAACCTTCTGTGTGCAGTGAGCAAGCACAAAGACTTGTTTATGAGAAAGAGGAAAAGAAAAGCTAAAGTCTTGAAAGCACAAGTTACATAAACAGATTTGATACAATGTTGGTCTCCAGATTAAGGTAATACATGACTGGTTCATCCAGAAGATCATAATAAATATTTTGTTTAGTTTCAGAGGCTTGCTTGTAAAATAGGAGTACATGTAAAAAAAAAAAAATCTAGCATCATTCTCCCCTGTTATTTTGGGAGTTTTCATAAACAAATATGCAAGCTGAGGGGTAGCTGTACAGTTATTCAACTGACAGCAGACTTCTTTGAAATGAAGCCGCAGCAGCGCTCAAGGAAAGAGAGCACGTGTGCTGCATGTAAACACTGCAATAAGGAAGTGCTGCAGTCCTGCTGACATGAGCTGACACACACTCAACTGTGTATTGACTTCTGCTGGCTTATCTGAGTGCTCTTAAAGATATGGCCATTGCACAGGTGCTTCATCAACACAACAGTATAGCAGTCAATATGCATTGTTGAAGTGCAGAATATATGTTATGTAAGTGTATATAAGTGTAGTGTATATATTCAGCAGCCATCACTGTAAAAAAATCTGTTCAGTTTACGGTAAAATACCAGCAGCTGTGGTTGCCAGAAATTTACCGTATAAAATACGGTAGCAAGACTTTACGGTAACAAGGTTTTAAGGACTTAAAATTTACAGAAATAAATCGTATTTATTATCTGATATAATGTAAAATTATCGACCAATTGAATTATTAATATCTGTTGTAATACACTGATAACCAACAATCACTACAGTGATGAGAGTCACATGATATAAGCAATTCACATGAAGCTCTACCACAAGAAACTTCATATAAATAGCTGCAGAGTTTGATTCGCTCAAACATGAAACACCATCATGGTAACACACATGAAATTTTAAAAAGGCAATAAACATTCATTTAACAACATTAAATGTCACATAAAACCCTTATGTACATAACTGATTAGAAAAAGACTAAGCAAACTATAAAGAAACAAGTTACTTCAACAAAAAATACATCAAATGCGAAGTGTCACACAGGGAATTGTGGGAATATCAATTTACGTTTTTTTTTTCACTTTAAATTATACAATGAGTTGTTAATTTTCACTTCAAAAACTTACCCTTAGATCTATCACGGTTATTTACCGTTCATAGTAAGGAACGGTTCTGTTAACCAATTAACATTTTTTTCACTGTAGCATTTTACAGCATTTTTACAGTCTTTTACCGTTAAAATCATGATCAGCGTGATCTTCATATCAACGTTTGTGCTGTTAATATTTTCGTGGAAGCCATGAATATTTTATTTTAGGATTTTTTAATGAATATAAAATGCAAAATATCAGCATGAAATAGAAAGCAGTTGTAACAATGTAAAAGCCTTTACTTTCACTTTTAACCATTTAACTGCATCAATGCTGACCCCCAAACATTTATACAGTAGAGAGTTATTGAATTTGAATTTAAATTTTGCCACAAGTATTGCTCATTATGTTTAATGTAAACTTACAAAAATATATATGTTTTACACATTACACTTATTGCATTTCAAAACTGGAATCTCGCATGTGTGTAACAAAATATACAAGTTTGGATTGTTGATTGATGTTACAAAAACTATAGAGAACAGAGACCATCTGACCCCACACTGAGAGTATAGGCTTGTTCTCTGTTGTTTTTAGTGAGATGTTGAACATTGATGAATGATCAGCGAGGAGATCAGACTCCGTCGTGAAACTACAAAGCTTTTCAACGCTGGTAGGGGGGGTCGGTCAGAGTCAGACGCTTTCTGGGATCTACGGCCATTTTAATCCACTTGTCACTCATCATTAACCTTTGCAGCTTTAAATTCATGACCCTCTGTTCACTTTCTACTGTGTTCCTGTGTGGAGATGGGGGCTGCGGTGTGAAAGAGGTTTGTCTGAAGCATTAAGCTATGAGAAATGAACCTGCCATTTGGTTCCTATAATCGTTCAAATGAACGTGCTTTCTGTTTTTTTGCGTGCCACAACTTGTTACATCCCCTAACCTGTATTAAACTCACAAGAGTCTAGTTTCTTAATATAAGCCGACATCTTTCCCGCTCTAATCGGCAAATCATTATTGACTCAGTTTATAACAAACGGCAAATCAATGTAAGCAATAGTAAATAAAATCCCTCCAGGACAGGCATTAGTTTACAGCCTCGCAATGTTGCTAAGCAAACAAAGCCAGTAGAGTCTTTTTTTCTCTCTCTTTTTTTCTCCTTCTCAGCTGCCAAAGACATGCACAGAGAGTCTGTGGAGGAGAAAAACACACA
Organism: Cyprinella lutrensis; assembly: GCA_027497675.1. NCBI lineage: Eukaryota > Metazoa > Chordata > Actinopteri > Cypriniformes > Leuciscidae > Cyprinella > Cyprinella lutrensis. Next base: position 23,045,335 of record JAOTRC010000010.1, on the reverse strand, counting down.
TACACATTGAGGGCAGGGTCAGTATAATGAGTGCTTGTTGGGACTGAAAGGGACTATTGGAAACAGTGAGTATCTAGTCATGGTGCAGATGTGACCGAGAAAATACCAGCAAAAGAACTGTTATCAGAGAACACCTGGTATTTTAAAGTTTACAAATATAAAAAGTTTTTTAAATAGGATTTTATTGTCACTAATTAAATCAATAGTCTAAAGCACTCACATTGGGTTGTACACATAAAAGAAGCCAATACACTGATTTAACTCTTTCCATATCTGAGATATAAAGTTCTAATGTGAAAAACAAACAAACAATCCTTTGTCTTTGAACCTCGTGACAGAGTTCCGGAGGGAAAATAGGCTTCACGTTTCAGAGCTTGTCTTTCGAGAGAGAGAGAGAGAGAGAGGGAGAGAGAGAGAGAGAGACGGAGAAAACAAGTAAACTCTCCTTTAATGGGCATCTGATGATGTCATATCACTGGCTGGATCCGTGTGTCTCTGAGTGAGGCAGAAGCTCTGTGTAGTAATTGGTTGGCGGTGAGTTTGGGGGAAGGGTGTCTCCGCTCTCCTCCGCCTGCAGATTAACCCCTGTGTCTAACTCAGCTTTGGCTTCTCTTGAGTCGGGTGTCTTTTTAATCTCCAATTTATATGCTTAATTAATCAAAAGAGTAACAGTATTGCTTATATAAAGCTTATTTTATAGGTTTTGGGTTTAAGACTTTTAGATTAGACACGCGCTGTAGTGACCCGTCGAGTTTGCTGTTCACCTCTGGAAATTCTGCAAAAGTTGTTTTAAAAATGATGTGTATAATACACTTCTTTGTATTCTGCTGCCAGCACACATCTTGTTGCTATACTGGTGAGAATACAGGAAAACCGTAGGGTAATAATTGGCGTCCTACTAAATAGCAGATCCAGAAGTGCAGTTTCAGCTCTTGTCTTAGTCACAGGTGACCAGCTGTCCAGCTTTGTTTCTCCTCAGCCCTTAGGGACAGCTGGGGCCATCAATCTGTTCCCAAAAAAAACCTGCACTTCACCCTGACTCCTGACAACCCCTCTCTTTCTCTACACTCTCTTAAAGGATTTGTCCTGAGAATCTTTCACTGTTTTTCCACCCGATGTGCAAACTCATTTCTAAAGGCATTTCTGAGATATTTCATATTTAAACAGACTTAAAGGGGTAGTTCACCCCAAAAAAATGTAAGTTCTGACTGACTTTATTCTGTGGAACACAAACTGTTGACTTTTTTTAAATATCATTGCCACTTTAGGGTCAATAAAAAATATTAAAAACTTGATATGTTGAGCTTTTAATTACATTTAAAAGCTTTTATTCAACGCAACTTACATTGGATTCAAGGCACACATTTATATCATTTGTTGCTTTCCTTGCAGATTCGAGCCCATACTTTTGTTTTGCTAGCGATACAGTGCTCTAAAAAAATGTTGGTTTAACTTAAAAAATTAAGTAACCTGGTTTCCTTAAAATTTTAAGTTGATTGAAATGGAAAAAGTGAGTTAATACAATGAAGGAGATTGATTTAATCATCAGAAACTCAAAATAAGTTATCTGAACTTAATAAATTAAGTTGATTCGACAAAAGAAAAAATGTTGTGATAGCAAATCTTGAAAATATTTTTTACAGGGTTGTTGTTTAGCTAATTTGATTTATTTTGCATTGTGCAAAATACAATTTAGTTGTAAGTTCAGCAAACTCTTTACTTTTCAATGTTGAAAAAGCACATTTTGACCCAGACCACCTCAAACCATCCATTTCAGTGACAAATGTGTCTGAACTTCAACCTCAAATCAGCTATTTTTAGGTGCGTAGTGTTCATAGCTTTGCAATTCCTTCACACATTGCAGCGCAGTGCATTAGTAACTATTATGGCTGGAATTTTTATACATTTCTATATCAATGTTTAGGTTATTGTCTTAACTTGAGACAATGGTTTAGCTTCCTTTTAATAATTTGTTCTATGAACATTCAGAATGTGAAAATTGTCTCGATTTCTGTCCATAATATAGAATTGGCCAAGAGTATAGAGAATATTCAACTCAAAACCGAGATCAGAAAGGCGACTGGCACTAAAGAGTCAGATAGGACTTCTACTTTAATAAAAAAAGGTTTGATTTGCACGAAGATGGGGATCTTCTGTCACATTATGGCACAGTCATCCAGTATGTTAAAACGCTCTTTGAGCAGACAGAGATGTTTTTGTTCACACTATTGTTTACTGCAATGTGTAGATCACAGTGACATAAGGCTTGTTTCTCAAAATGAGCTCTTTCAATGAAATACTGTGTGTGGCCCTGCTCACATCACAAGGTCTGTCCGTCTATCCATCCATCCTATTGGTCAACCTCATACATGTGACGGAACCGTCGTGAACGACCGTAAAAAAAATTAAACATGCTAATCTTTTTGTCGTGAAGCATCGCAGACGCGACATAGGTTGTCGCCCACTATGACACACTATACGAGATGATACGATCGAATCTTGCGTCCCGACGCCCGTTGTCGTTTACGAATCCCCACGACACCCTACATTAAACGGATCGTGCCAAAATCGGGCTAAAATCTGAACCAGGCATTAAATGGTATTTTGGATGACCCTCTGATTGGTTTATTTCACGTTACGGCCAAACCACAACCACTTTTAAACTTTCGTCATTTATCCCGCTGGTAAAATAGCAATAGCGCCCAGGACCCGCCCACAAAGTTACTTGCGCTTAACGCTTGATACTTGCGTTTCAGATCGTTAAAATAGGGCCCACAGAGCGGACAAACATCTGTGTTCACTTCAAACCCCTTACAATAATTGAATTTAGCATAATAGGTCCTCTTTAAAGCTGAAACGTCTGCTAAAAATAACTGTTTTCAAACAGGTTTCCCCAAACAAACCTTAGACCTTTTCATATACATTCGTTTATGTATTTCTGCATGTATCATAACATTTAGTTGTCTTTTGTTATTGTTTTCTTAGCGAGTTCTGTAAAAGTCTCCAGTTGACATGTGAAGATATTTATATGGAATATGGATGGATGTACATAGGTAGCCACTAATGCCCTCCAACAAGTAATTAGACTTGTGAGGGAAACTTTGGAAATCATCGCTGAAGTTCCCCAGAGACTCTGGCGTTTTGAACTGCTGTGTAGGTAGACTCGTGTTTATCCTGGATAGGATTCTTGATTAAAATGGCAGAGAGTAAGAAATTGGCTGAGTTTGCAGTGGTTAGGCCACCAGACTAAAATATCTTCTTTAGCAAAATAATGTTGTTTCGATGTTTCTTGACCCTTTTTTTTTCATCTTTCGCTCAAAAATTTTGATTTAATTTCAGTTCGAGGAGTTATTTTTAATGCATGTTGTACTTGTAAGAGAGCCATTCGATATTAAACATCCCCCCCCATCCCCATCCTACACTGAGGGCGATTTTTATTTTCCTTCCAAGCTGCAACTCCAAAAACAGTCGAGCAGACACCACAAGAAAGGCCCTCTAGGTCACTGGAAGATGTAGACTCACCATTGGACGGCAAAAGAAAAATATCTACTTTCATTCAAATTATACCTTACAGACCATACCGAACAATTCACATCAAATATAAACATCCTTTTGGAAATATAACTTCACGTATCGAGTTGCTCTCTCCTTGGATGCGCCGTTGACTTTCTAGAGAGGGTGAACGGTACTTTACGAGTCTCTCTCCTGTAATACGGTGGATCTCCTTAATACAGTAGATCCCCACCTTCGACGATGCCCAATATTTGTAGTTGTAGCTCCTGCCAACAGGAACTGCTTGCAAGTGGTGTTTGTTTCCTATAAAAGCATGTTAATTCAGAGGCGGCCACAGTGTAAACTAGCCTGGCGTTTTACAGATGTAGCCTGTTAAAGTAAATCACTGTACCTGCCTGTTCGTTTCATATGGCTAAGGCAGGACGTCGAGCCAAGTCTTAACGTGTGTGTGTATATATATGATCTCTGTTATTGCAAATGTATTTTTAACATTTTAAAAACATTCTGCCTGCCAAATTTGTCCTTTATTATGTGGTGTTCGTTTGGAGATTCTTAAATATTACATCTAAAATGAACTGTCTTGAATGATTTGGTTGGGTGGGGGCTTGAAAAAAAATCAATCAAATTACAAATTCAGTGTAAATTAAAATAGAGAAAGCGGTGCAGTTAATTATTTAAAAAAACAATATTATTTGTAAATATATTTATATTTCATTTTTTGTTTATTTTATGAAATTATTGTCATTTTTTTCTTCAGTCATTGATGAGGATGTACACTACCGTTTGAGACCAGTAATTGTAATTGTTTTTAAGGAATTAATGCTTTTATTAATGCTTTTTTAAGGAATTATTGCTTTTATTCATCAAGGATGCATTTAATTTATCAAAAGTGACAGTAAAGACATTTATAACGTTTCAAAAATATTTATGTTTATTAGTAAATGCTGTTCTTTTGAACTTTGTATTCATCAAGAATCCTGTTTTCAACTTTGATAATAATAAGAAATATTTCTTGAGCAGCAAATTTGCATATTACAGTGATTTCTAAAGAATCACCTGACACTGAAGACTGGAGTAATGATGCTGAAAATTCAGTTCTGCATCACAGGGGTACATTACATTTTTTAAAATATATTGAAATAGAAAACAGCTATTTTAAATTGTAATTATATTTCACAATATTACCATTTTTTACTGTATTTTTTTTATCATGCTGCCTTGGTGAGCATAAAACAAAAAATCTTACTGACCTCAGACTATGAATAGTACACTCTAAAAAATACTTGGTTGTTTTAACCCAACTTTTGGTCAAAGATGGATGGACCCAAACATTGGGTTAAAAAAAAAAAAAAAAATCTAACCCAATGGCTGGGTTTGTCCGTATTTGACCCAAAGTTGGGTTAAAACAACCCAGCAAAGTTTAGAGTGTAATGTGTGTTACTGCACTTTAATTTATAATCATTTATTTACAGTACATCAGATGGTAATATCAGGGGCCTTTGTACTACCAAACCACCACATTGTCATATTTAGATGCCTTGAGTTGAGACGCACTGCTAATATTTCAATTGGTGTGATGCATTTGTGATGTGGGTGTGAACATAGAAAAAATATTTACACTAGAATTGGTAATTAGCTTTGAGCCGCAGGGTATTCCAAGATAATGTTTATTGCTTTTCATAATTAACATAGAGAGCAAAAACAAGCCGTAAATTAAACTGTAGGGTGCGTTTCACTTTCTGAAGCATTTAAATGTTCAGTTTTTTTCCCATATATCACATTATTTTGTGCATGTAATACAATGGAATTGTTTAGCAAGAATACCAAATTATATTCAGAGATATTGCGTTAAACTAATATGTTTAACTAGTTGTAATGTGTTCAACTAGGTTCAACTTGAAATAAAATATGTAAAACATTCCGTGCGTTCCAGACTTTCGATACATTCTAACGACAGCATTCTTTATCTGTTTAAACAAATACCCACAAGCAGGATCACAAAGCAGCCCAGAGCCTCTGCCAGGCAAACGTCTGCGTGCCGTGTGAAACCGGTGAGTCACCGAGCGTGATAGTGGTTTGTCACATGTTTGGGAGGCATCTCTTCATCACACACCCGGTTGTCAGGTACAGAATAATCTATTGCCTCTTACAGGAATTGCTCATTTGGAGAACAGAGAAACCGACTCGTTCACACACGCATACTGAGGTAGATGCAGCACATCAGGCATGTGTTGTGCCTTTATGAGCAAGACACTGAAAGAAGAGAAGAGCCTCCACATTATTTTTTCTTGATTTTATTGGTAAGGTCTTGCATACTTAATGCAGTAACTATGCACTAGCAATACATTTGTTACTGTATTTAGTCATCTAAATGTTCAGTTCAAATGTTCAATTTATTAAGTCAGCGATTGATCAGTGTGTACACTACATTTTATGGAGTCAGTTTGCAGTGGAATTAATACTTTTATGTGTTAAAATGAATCCAAAGTGACAGTAAAGACATTTATAATGTTGCGAAAGATTTCTATTTTAAGTTAATGAACTGTTTTCAACACTCTACTATAAGGTCTTGTTTGTTAACATTAGTTCATGTATTAACTAACATGAACTAACATTAGCAATATTTTGTTTTGATTGCTTGATTGTTTTTTTATTTTTTTCTGGTAAATTCACAATGAAATAACCACAAAAAAGGACTAGCTGAAGCCGAGGCTTATATTTGTCTACCCTATTAACCATATACCTGAAGAATTAGTATTATAAATTATACAAAAACAGTATACATATTTATACAATACATTTTTTTTACATAATATTAATAAAATTTACATTCTAACTGAATAATCATTAACAAACTCAAAATATGATGTAATCTGAACTACACTCTAAAATTGCTGGGTTGTTTTAACCCAACTTTGGGTCAAACATGAACAAACCCAGCGGGTTAAATTTTTTAATTACATATAACTCTTTGTTTGGGTTTGTCCATATTTCACCCAAAGTTGGGTTAAAACAATCCAGCATTTTTAGAGTGTAGTTCAGATAACATAATATTTTGAGTTTCTGATGATTAAATCAATCTCCTTCATTGTATTAACTCACTTTTATCATTTCCATGAACTTAAAAATTTAAGGCAGCCAGGTTACTTCATTTTTTTTAAGTTAAACCAACGATATTTTTTTACAGTGGATGTATTGTTATTTCTTGCTTCATATTAACACATTAGCTAATGTTAACAAATTATACATTATTGTAAAGTGACACCAAAGAACATTTAGAATCAAATCATCATTTTAGAATGATCATGTGACACTGAAGACTAGAG
>JAOTRC010000010.1:22974170-22984443 GCA_027497675.1 Cyprinella lutrensis | reverse complement strand
TTAACGGAAAGTGTCCAGACTGATCTGCGAGTGAAACCTTGAAAGCTCGCGAGATCAGGATGGTCTCGCGAGGCTAGGACTCAGTCACAATGCGGGGCACAATTGTCTCCTGCACGGATTCAGTCCATCCTGGTCATTGGTGACCAGGATAAAGCTAGGCCAAGCCATCACTGTCAAACACTTCAGAGATTGTTAGGACTCATGTTCGCAGCCTGCTGCTCATGAGGGTCCTGCAGTGGTGGTTGACAACCAAGGGGTTCTACCCGAAGGGGGATCCCATTCCACATGATCAGGGTTATGCGTAGATGCCTTCGTTCCCTATCTCTGTGGAAGAAATCTTGGTTTCTGTCCTAAGGCCCCATGCTGGGAGCGTCATGTCGCAGGAAAACTGTCTCAATAGACGCCTCCCTCACAGGCCGGCACACAGCCAGGCAGAGCTCTGAAGAGCTACCTCCCAGACCCCAGGGGTCACCATGCAGACAATGTGTCGGTGGTCTCTTACTTGATTCTTCAGGGGTTCTGATATTGCGCCCTCTATGCAGATTGGCGCATCAGATCCTCCTGTGGTCCCAGGGGAAACTGTCATCTCTCAGAGCAATGCACATCCCAGGGGACCAGAGTCAGAGAGCAGACATCCTGTCGAGGCAGGGGCTTAGGCCCAGGGAATGGCGACTTCACACCAAGGTGATGAAGTAGATTTGAGCGAGGCTCGGCCCAGTGGAGGTGGATTTGTTTGCATCTTGAAGTACGTCCCACTGCCCACTGTGGTATTCTCTCACTCATCCAGCCCCATTAGCCACATTTCCACTGCCTGGCTAGGGCTGGTCCAGGGCTAACAGCGAGCCGAGCTGAACCACTCAAGCACCAGGATTCCGTTTCCACTGCCAGGCCAGTAGCCCCGCAGCACTTTGTGGCCGTTGACCCTGAGTAAGCCCCGATCAAGCCCCAGAAGTGACAGTGGAAATGCGACTGGCCCTGGCACACACTAGCACGGCTCGGCCCTGGCCTGGCAGTGGAAATGCGGCTATTGGGATTGAATGCCATAGTACGGGCGTACCTAGGGCTACACCTGTAGCTTTTCCCCCTATTACTCTACTCCCGGGAGTTCTGGAGAGGGTCCGCCAAGACCGGATTAGCCTACTTCTAGTAGCCCTGTACTGGCCGACCAGAGTATGGTTTTCAGACATCATAGCACTTCTGGCAGGCCAGCCTTGGCAGATCCCTCTAAGGAGGGACCTGCTTCCACAGGACAGGGGCTTAATATTAAGCATTAGCGATCACACCACCGTGTGATCCAAGTTAGATGTTTTTTTTTTTCTTATTACAGTATATGTTTTATATTTAACTAATTAATAACTTTGTTCATTGTATTGTCAGAAACACCACCCACTACTAGAGCATGGGAACATGTAAAAGGGAAGTACTAGATTTACATCCTGATAGCAATCAACAATAGAGGGGTCTAAATATTTTAAAAATGTACATATATCTTATGCGGAAGTCTCGGGACTAAAAAATTGTAATCAGTACTTTGTTAGTACAGTGATAAAAGTCAAATAGAAAGATGAAAATGGAACACAAAGACATTTCTTTTTTGTAAAACCACTAGTCATGTCGAAGTAAAAGCAGTTTTAAGCTAATTCTACAAAAATGTGTCAAAATGTGTAATGTTTGATGGCTTAGTGACTAACCCTGAGCCTCAAATCATGCAAATTTAGTCAATGTAGCATTTAAATTTACATCACATTTCCATCATGGTTCCTTCTGAGGAAAAACAAATGCGTGCCTGTGAAAACCAGGAGCAAAAGGGACAGAAGGTATTTCATAGAACTAAGTACATTTTACAATAAACAATTGTATTTAAAAATGTTTTTCCATCATGTCCCTTTTCTCCATCATAATTAAATTTTTACGAATCTAATAAAATGAAAAACAAAAATTTAGCTTTCATTGAATGTTTCCATTTTCTTGTAAATTTATTTTATTTTCATGTAGTTTTTTAAGAGTCTTTGCAGAATTTCTCTCCATCTCTTTCTGTTCAAAATTGCTATGCATTGATTTAAAAGCTTTGTTAATTACCATCCCTTGGGTCTAAGAAGTTAAAGTTCATCAATTGTTACTTACAACAGGCAAATGCATGTCTACTCATCTGTAGCCATTTCCCATGCAAACATATTTATTTAGTCCTCACTTTGTTTTAAAGAAAATGGTCTTGATTTGTTTTTGAAGTGAACTTTGAGTGAACGAAACTAGCAACTTTTTAGCAAAGCCTGCTTTGTACTTACCCTCGTTAACAAAGTAGTCTGAAATGTAGGCCTAATGATTCGCACAAACACAGACTGGGGGGCACATTACCTTCAAAACCGAAAGCAATCTACTGCGCCTTCAGAAACTCAGATGTTGGGGTAAATAACAACTGCTTTGTTACTAAAGAGCACTTAACAATCAACAGTCTGGTGTCTGCCACTTTCACTTAGGAGAAGAATCTGCTTTTAAAATTGAAGAATAAAAAGATCATGATAATTACTGAATGTTGAACTGTGAAAAACCTGTCTATTCTGAATTCTCGCTGTTTCATGACAGCACTAAAACTTGTGTGGACTGTGAAACATCTATCTTTTTCGTTATAATTGCTGTTTCAAGACAGCAGTAAGACTGGATCATCTACCTTTTGGGAACTGGAATCAGCATTATTGTTCACGTCAAGTTTCTGTTGCAAGAGGTAGAGAGAGAACCCAAAAGCGAGGTGTGGCAATCAACAAGTCTTTAATATTGATTCAACTGTCCACAGGCAAAAGAGACAACAGTTCGGGGGGAAAAGGGAAATCAGGAAAGGCCACATGGCTCTTAACAAGAACAGAAATCCCGTCTTCTGCACAGTGTATAGAGCAGATGCGGTCGGTGACAGGTGATTCAGAGAACCCTCGAGTCTCCCGTGAAGAGAGTGGGAGCCGGTTGAAGGTCTAAGTGAGGTAAAGGATCTCGAAGTCCAGATAATTGGGCAGAATTCATAGGGCAGATAACGGAGCAATAGAGTAAAACTTGCTTGTGATTAAGCTCCAGTACAAACCCGAAAGCATCGTTGGCCAACTATGGTCGCAAGTTCCGTCGTTACCAACAGAGTTCAATGGAAATTGCGACCAACTTGCGACCATAGTTGGCTAACGATGCTTTCGGGAAACACACCCATGGACGGTACATTGTCAATTTAGTTAATCTAAATGTTCATTATCAGGTTATATGTGTGCAAATTAACGAGTATTAGCATTCCCTTAGTTTATCCATCATCGACGGATTGACTTACCCAACTGCAATAGTGTACCAGAGTTATATATATATCTAGTGCCTTACAGTTGGAACTCTACAGACCTCAACACACAACTGAAAGCTTTCCTCAAAGCAGTGCTTTAAATAAAATATGGCTTGTAAAGCCCATATTTAAGCAATTAAAAAACCAAAAGCTCATAGCTTGGGCAGGACGTGTTTCTGTCCTTATTTACCTGAACATTGGTCCAGTATTGCATCTCTGGAGGGACTGGTCATGGTTTATTTTCGGCATTTCTGGTCCCGACTCTGCTTCAAATCAGGGCGCCTGCCTATAAATTAAAATAGCTGTGAGTGTGTGCGAAATGTTTACATCGTTCAGAGACCATGTCTTATATTACAGGAGGTAAATACACCACCCGAGTTTTGTTGAATTATTATCTCATTCCTTCTTTTGTAAATTAGTATTTATCTGACAGGTTAACTGAGGGCAATTTGTAGCAAATTTGTCTCTGGTTCTTGCATGCTTTGTTTCCTTTGCACATCTGTGTTTTCTTCCCTGTGAAGCCTGTTCTCTTTTATCCACGGATAGAAAAAGGTTTTGAGGGGGAGCTTATCATGACAACAGTGAAAGAAATTGGCTTTTTTTTTTGATTGTTGTATGTTGATTATAATAGTTTTCTTCGTAAGAGAAATAAAAAGAGATTTTGCAATGATTTCGTCGGTCTCGAACGTAGTTTTCTACAGTATCATAGTTTCCTGGCATTACTCTGTTCCTCTTTAAATATATCATCTCAGTCATTAAACTTTCTCCTCCGTCTCTTTTCCCCAGTTTGACATTGATTAAAAGTCACATTGGGGCTTTAGGGAAGACTAATGGCCAGAAGTCCATGCGCCGGGTTGTTCCATTTACATACAGTTTCATTGCCTTATCAATGAACCTTGAAGATACCTGGCCGGAGATGAAAGCTGGGAAGCAGCTCCGGGTTTGCGCACTACTGTAGAACGCACTGACTTGGACAAAAGTCTGGATCAACATTTGCTTTGGATGGTCCTGGCCTCGGCGCTGCGTTCGTCTCTCTGGTATTGATGTCTGTTAAATTGGGGCGGTTACACGTTGCTTGAAGACATAATCAGAGAGTGATCCATCTCCATTTAAACCAGGAGCCTTCCTGGGATTTCCATGAATGTGAACTGAGTGGGAAAGCATGCAGGTTCACACTTTAGATGTTCAGATACAGCCAGTAAATATTGAGCCAGAGGTCCCTAATCTGAGTGGGCAACAAAGAAATTGTTCTGAATGTTTTAAATGGACCCAAATTAGATTTGAAATCCCAGATTTTCAATGCGCTCCAGATTTTTGGACCCCGCTGTATGTTATTAAATGCAGTGGAGTGACATCTGAAGTAATGTTGGGTGTGTTAAATATTTGGGAATGTACCGTACCTTATACTGTTATATTGTTCTTGGACAAGCACAATTCCCCCAGATTTTCCCTTTGACATCAATCTTTCAATTATTGTCTTACTAAGTGAGAGACACTGAAACAGAGAGAGAGAGAGACCCACAAACCAGTCAGCACCGTCAATCAGTACTTAATCAGTACTTGTCTTTCCATTAGAAATGTCTAAACATATTCAAATAACTTTAAACAAACATTTTAAGCATACACTACCAGTCAAAAGTTTGGAATAATTCATTTTTGTATGTTTTGAAAGAAGTTCACCTATAAGCCTATACACTGAAAAAAAAAATAATATGCTTTATCTAATCAATAAAAATGTGGCAACATATTACAAGCAATATTATTAATTAATTTTTTTTAGAATTAATTAGAATGTTAATTTGATTAACTATTACTCAGTTCTAATTTGTTCAATTTAATAAATAATATTGCTTGTAATATATGGCCACAATTTTATTGATTAGATAAAGCATATTAATTTTTAAAGTGTACGATTATTAAAAAAACTGTAAAAATAGTATTATTGTGCAATATTAGTGTTAACAGATTTTAAACATGATTTATTCCTGTGATGCAAAGCTGAATTTTCAGCATCATTACTCCAGTCCAGTGTCACATGATCCTTCAGAAATCATGAAACATGATTATTATTAATGCAGAGACCGTTGTGCTGTTTAATATGTTTGTGATGTACTATACCGTGATACACTATACTATTCAAAACTTTTGGATTTTTTTAAAAAGAAAGAAATTAATACTTTTATTCAGCAAGGACTCAATTTATTATTTTATTCAGCGATTATCATTAATAAAGGTACAAATTAATTATATTTCAAATAAATGTTGTTCATTTGAATCTAGAAAAAGGGCATCGCAGCTTAAAATATTATGCAATGAAAATTTGATGTTCATCAATACTACATTGATAATAATAAGAGCCATGATCAATGGAGCACCAACAATAACCGAGCACCAAATCAGCATCTTGAGACACTGAAGAGTGGAGTAATGATGCTGAAAATTCATAAATTGCATTTTAAAATATATATTTAATCAAACATCAGCCTTGGTGAATATAAGATATTTAATGACTTCTAATTATTCAAAAACTTTTTTTATTCCAAAATGTACCTGAAAAGCTAAACAAAGTAAGTAAATATATTATGTTCCCTTTTCATTTTTCCTATTACCACCGCAAAGTACTTTTTAAAGACTTTTTGTCACAATTTATTGACATTTATGCTTAAAACCAGATTTAAAATCTAGATAAATATTATTTTAGTAATCCCTTTTTACCTAAAACTCTTATTTAAAGTTGTGTTGGTGTAATCTAATGTATTTAGTGATTCAGTGATGTCAAATATACTGCTGACTTGAATTAATTCAATTTGATTTCTTTAAAGAATCTAGACAACATTGCAACATCATCTGTAAGATGATTCTTAATCAATACGTGTAAAAAGCAGAATCATGTTGTTTTTCATATTGCTCAGCATGAGCTCTGTGCTGTTCTTCAGCAATTACGAATTCATATCAGAAAGACTCAGATAATCCAAATAGGAATCATAAAGTCTTTTTTTAGCTTGACCTCTATAAAGTTGTCCCCAGACAGTTCCAAGATCAAATTGCTTTTAAATGTGGGATATTTAAAGGGATAGTTCACTTTGAAATTCATTTTTGATATGTTTTAGCTTACCTCAAGGGCATCCAAGATGTAGGTGTCTTTGTTTCCACAGTATTTTCAATTTCAAAGAGCATGCACAGAGAAGTCCAAATTAAACATGATTTAATGACTCACAAATGTAAGTACACACTGATGGCCTAAGACACGAAATGAGCGGTTTGTGTGAGAAAATGAACAGTATTTATCGTTTTTACCTCTTGAAACACAGCCATGTCCAAGTGATCTGAGAGTGCAGGCACTTTGTGGCTGTGGTTACAAGAGGTAAAAACGATATAAATACTGTTCGTTTTCTCTCTCAAACCGCTCGTTTTGTGTCTTAGACCATCAATGTGTACTTACATTTACGAGTCATTAAATCATGTTTAATCTGGACTTCTGTCTGCATGCTCATTGAGGTGGACCCCATATGTCTCCATTATATGACTGACAGACAAGTACGGTTTAACCTAAAAATATCAAAATTGAAAATACTGTGGAAACAAAGACACCTACATCTTGGATGCCCTTGAGGTAAGCTACAGCATACCAAACCAGATCTGTTGTATCGATTAAAAAAAATATTGTGAGAAGATTCTTTATTTTTAATCGAACTGTAGTTTTATCATGTTAAGAAAAAGAGTTCAATAAATTGTAATGCATATTTTTTACTTGCATGACATGATTTCTGTGAAATGAGCCATTAAGACAAAGGAGTTGGCCATAATATTTCTAAAATGGTTAAAATGTCATTTTCACCATTGGATACTATTAATCATAATGCATGACATTATATGTGGTGGTAATGACATTTATTGGATAAGAAAAGGGCAAAAATGATCAATTTTAATGTGCATGTCTATTCACTGTTGGTTAACAGGCGATTTAACTAAACTATTGAGAAAATAGTTTTTAAAATTCACGAGGCCAAAAGACATAATTTAGCTTAAACACATAAATCAAATCAAATAATGAAAATATTAATAACAATAAAAAGGAGGATGGTGGTGCAGTGGATAAGACACATGCCTTTGGTGTGAGAGACCCAGTTTCGAATCCACTGTGAGACACCAATGTGTCCCTGAGCAAGACACTTAACCCCTAGTTGCTCCAGAGGCGTACGTCCTCTGACATATATAGCAACTGTAAGTCACTTTGGATAAAAGCGTCAGCTAAATGAATAAATCTAAATGTAAATTTAAAAAGCAATACATTAAAAGCTGACAATAACAATAGAGATTTTTTTTCATGTTTGATTCATATTTTTCTCATGGTTTGCAGTTCAATAAACACATGCCTTTGGTCCACCATCCGTATTGATATGCCCAACAAAAAAGTTTGTCCTTGGAGGACTGTGGGATGCTTAAGCACAGAGCTTTGAGGCATCGAGCAGGATGTTCTCCGCTGGCTCCTCAGAGGCCAGTTATGCTATGGCATGATTAGTGAGCATGCTCATTACAAATGCATTCATAGTCTTCTTTGAACTCTCGAGCGGAACATGATCAGAATACAGCCGCGGCGAGGGATGTTTGAAAGAGAAAGTGTGACAAATTTCGATGGCAAGTTAAAGGTGGAGTGGAAAGGAGAATGAAAATGGAGGGACGATAATTTTCCAAAACCAGCTTGTGCTCAAAGGTCTGGTGACTCGGAGATTCAAAGTAAATTAAAAACTGTCAATGCCACTGTTAATAGGCCCTACAGCCAGCGTGAAAGTGAAAAGCTAATCTCTGTGTTTAAAATCTTCTCTTTTTTTTCTCCCCGCCAGTCTGTTCAGGCGACCTCTACGGCAACGTACAAGGGTATCAAAAAAAAAAACAAAAAAACTCAGAATGACACCTCCTGAGGCAGATGATAAGATGTTGAGGAAGAAATGTGTGTGCGTCCATTATGTACCTTAGAAACTCGCACAAAGCAAAATGTAATTGCTTGCTACTATGGAGTCCATGGACTTTCTCTGATTCAATCATTTACATGATAATGAATTTCAAACAACTGTGTATCACAGCATGCAGCGCATTGCATTAAGGAGGAGGTATTAAATTAACGCACATGGAACAGTATCATAAGGGTAAATCAGATGCATTTTGTTACACTCACATTTACTGATAATTAGATTACTCCGAGAGTCATCTTCTGATCCAAAAGGTGTTCGTTAAGCATGTAAGAAATCTGATGGAAGCTGTTGAATGAAAGCCAATAGTAATGGATCACAAGAGAAGGAGAGAAACACGGAGTTACCTGGGTAGTCAGATCCCTAATGAGCATGCTGATTAACTTTAGTTTTATCAAATGAGCGCACTCTCAGGAGGAGAAAAGGAAGAACTGACAGAGCGTTCTCCATAGGTTGGATTTGATTTATGAACATATGCACTGTGTGTCGGAGTAATATAATTCCCCTTGAGGGGTGTCAACGGGGGTTTGAAGACCACGGAGATTTGCGCATTCTGAACATTTCCATTAAACCTTAGCTCATGACAGATTAGTGGATATTACTGCACGCCTACCTTCACATAATAATAGGCGCTTTGCTTTCATTTTGATTTAATGATTTAAATACTCGTGGAGTTTGGCTGTGGCTGATAGAAGGAGATATCCATGTCCAAACCTGCCGTTAATGTCATATTGTTTGCCATAATAAATAATACAAACAAATAAAGAAGGAATTATATTTTACTTAAATAATATTTTACTTTTTTTGCATAGTGACCTTTTTTTAATGAAAACTAAGCACTCCTAATTCTCATTACCTACCTCTCATTAAGTATTCATATTATTATAATTAAAATAATCAGTGCAGTTAAAAATAGTAGAACGTCTAACGTAAAAATAAATAAATATATGATTGTCATGGATGAATTGCTTTATCGTCACAACAATATTTGGGTAAAATGTGACTAAAGCATGTTTTTGTGAGATTCACCCTAGCTCATACGCTCATTATGAACAAAACTTCAATTCAACTTTTAAGAGCTCAAGCAGCATGCGCCACAGAGATTTGTTCCTTATTTCAGAGAAATAGTCAATGGCCATTGTGTTCAAAAAGAAAGAGTTGCAGCACGCACCATGATCTGAGACCCAGCTTAGCTATAGCTTTGTATTGTTGTTGTGTAGCTTTGTGTTTTCAGTGCAAGTAATTACACCTCACTTTCTCACTCTGGTTTCAAATATTTCAAACTTGCAGTCTGTTTGAAACCATAAGGCTATTAGTATTAAACTTCCCACGTTAACTTGTTTCGCACCATTTGTGCAACAGACATGAATCATATCTTAAAGGAATAGTTCACTTCTAAAAAAACTTTTGCAGATAATTTACTCACCCCCATGTCATCCAAGTTGTCCATGTCTTTCTTTCTTCAGTCGAAAAGAAATTCAGGTTTTTGATGAAAACATTCCAGCATTTTTCTCCTTATAATGCACTTTACTGGTAACCAAACGGTTAAAGGACCAAAAGACAGTTTCAGTGCAAACTGCAAACTGTACAAAGGGCTTTAAACGATTTCAGACTATGAATAAGGGTCTTATCAAGCGAAAAGATCGCTCAGTTTAAAAAAAAAAAGTTTTATAAGCTCAAATGGTCGCCTTGCTCTGTTCTGTAATGCACGTTCCTGTTCGAACTCGTTTATCAAAATGAACGAATCTTTTTCAGAGTCAATTCGTTCATTTTGTTCACTGAATGAACGAAATGAAACAAAAAAGATTTGTTCATTTTAACAGGAGAGTCACGAACACGCATCACAGAACAGAGCAAGGCGAGCATTTGAGCTTTTAAAACTTAAACTTTCATATTTATTTTTTAAATGAGTGATTGTTTCGCTTGATAAGACCCTTATTCATCTTCTGGAATCGTTTAAAGCCCTTTGAACAGTTTGCAGTTTGCACTGAAA
>JAOTRC010000010.1:22915764-22929056 GCA_027497675.1 Cyprinella lutrensis | reverse complement strand
GTTGTGTTAAAACAACCCAGCAATTTTTAGAGTGCGATATTATTAAGAAGAAAAATTTGGTTATCTTAATGTTTCCTCCAATTGTAATAAAATATTTCACCTTTGAAACGACTTTCCTTTTCAGATGATTACACAAAGACCTCATATATTTCAAACCCTCCTCTCCAACTGCCTAATGAATAAATCTATAAATTAAATTATTTTTATTTATTTAAAATCCATCCGCTTAAAGAATAAAACGTAAATATGAATGCCTCACTGACTAAAAGTGGGAAAAGTTTTTAATTAAAAGTTATTTTTTTTATTTTAAAATAGTTACATTACAGCAAATAGAAAGAAAATATAACATAAATTAAAAATAACAATTAAAAAAATATTTGGAATTTAAAAATAAAAATAAAATATTTAAAATATTTAAAAAAATATATGTTTAAAAAATATTTAAAATATTATAAATGAGATCATGAAATAAATAACATAAAAGCTTCACATAAAGACCTAGTATGTCTTGCTTTACTGTTTTTCAACCCAATTTGTAACTCAAAATAATTTTTCATTTCTATCTGAAAAAAAAAGTTGTTTGTATAGGCCTGTATGATATTTCCCCATAATCAAACAGAGATTAACAACAAAGGCCACATTTGGTGGTAAACTTTATAATGACTTTAAAATCTAGGTCTCAAACGAATGATGTCACGTTTATCTGGCCAATCAGACACCTACTTATAACCCTATAAGCTAAAAAGTAGGAGCCTGTCTTATTCTATTCTTACTTATAAAAAAATAATAATAAGAGAGAATTTTCATCAGAATGCCCATTAGTTTGCTGTGTATTCATAATGCAAATGTCAAAACCACTAAAAGGCATAATCCTAATTATTTCAGCTCTAGCAATGAACTTTTGTACTGTGCGGTCAGCTACACAATGAGCATGCAAGACA
This sequence comes from Cyprinella lutrensis, assembly GCA_027497675.1. Lineage (NCBI taxonomy): Eukaryota > Metazoa > Chordata > Actinopteri > Cypriniformes > Leuciscidae > Cyprinella > Cyprinella lutrensis. The sequence goes on along the minus strand of JAOTRC010000010.1, from coordinate 22,928,115 downwards.
ATTCGATCCTCAGGCAACATTTTAAAGACCAGTTTCCCGCTATTATCTCGGTCTCTCTCTCACCACGACACTGAGTGATACAGTCTGACTGAAGCATATCAAAGTCCATTAAATCCCTCACACATTGTGAATTCCCAAAGAAAAAGCCATGTCAACATGACATCAGAATTAGCAGCCGTCAGCAGGCGTTCTTATCCTCGAATGCAAACAAGGGGGTGCGGATCTAATCTCTGCCGTTCACCCGCAACATGCTGCGACATCACTGCATCCTCCCCACACTTAGACTCTGTTAACATAAACTCTCTTTCACTCCTGACACAGTCCCGCAACTCTGCTGAGGGGAGATTATAATATTATTATTGTTATTCTAATGCATTTTGTTCACCCTCCCACAGTCGCCACCTCCTTGCCGAACAAACACGCGCAGACGTGCACGCAAAATCACTGCTTTACACACACTCGAACAGTGTCTCGGACTCGCACTTATTACCGCGACCGACAATCTGCTTACGGATTTATACACACACACAAACTGGAAGTACTTCTCATCAGGGCTGTCTGTCAAGCTTGGCACAGGTTACTATTAGAGCAAATTTCCATAAATCTGAATTGTAAAGGGCGGCAGTGGGAGACGGGGAGCCCTCGGAAAGACACAAGACACAAACGGGAAATGTCACCAGAGGCCACAGGATTCAGATCTACCTCCCTCGGCTCTGCGGTTTTGAATTTAATTAAGCGCTTTGATTGACGCAACCCGCATTTATCAATCTGGAAGCCCGGAGTATGCTTTCCAGTCTGCAAGTTTTGAAAGTCAACATTACTGCGAAGAGTTGCACATGAAAGAGCAGTGAAATCTGATGCTGTCTGTTCAGCTTTTTCTTTTTTCAGCTCAATTGTTTCAATCAAACGTTGTTTATTTGCAGGATGGTTGATGGGAGGTTGTGAAAATAGTAGGCAAAAGATGTATTAAAGGTGCGATACCAGATCCTAAAATAAATCCACACAAAAAAACTTTAAATACATTTTCCCCACATTAATCAGTTTTGCCCTAACCAGCCAGGAATGCAACAAGTTAAAAAAGTATATATATATATATTAGAAATAATATAAAAACATCAAATAACAACATTAAAAATATATGTAAAACATTTAAACACATTTAAAACCCTTTAACTTAACTTTTATGGAGTTTGTGTCATCATTGCTGATTGTACATTACATTGTATAATATTAAACAAAGCATCATTGTGGTTTAGTATTGTATAAACTACTGTAAAGCTACGCTATGCTAACCGGTGTTAATTTCGTTGACGGTTGACGAATAACATTCATCATAGCTGTAGTCAACAACATTTTTTCACTGACAAAAACAAGACCATTTGTAGAGTGATAATCTTCGGGAAACCCAACGAAATTTACAATACAGTTCAGGGCTCGACAAGTTGAGTTGACAAGACGATGTTTGCCATTTTAAACGATAAAACAATTTTCAAGTATTCAAGCGCAAGAAGAGAACTCAATTCAGGAGGGTTTACTGTGCACACACACATGAAACACACACACACAGAAAGCTGCCTCTCTGACAGTATATGAGTACTATTGAGTTCTCTTTTGCATCTTAGTGCTTGAAAGGACAAATACACACAAAAATACTTCAGACCATAAGTTGGTTATGTCTTAAGTGGAAGTAAACAGTTGTGAGAAAATCATATTTTGATCTTATGATATTTAGTCGACTAAAACTATAATTTAGATGACTAAAATATGACTAAATTACATTTTAGTCAAAAGACTATGACTACAACTATGTGTTGTCAAAATGAACACCAGGGCTGCCAACTCTCACGAATTCAGCAATTGAGCCTATTCTCACGCTCTCAAGCCACACCCCCGATATCTCACGCCGAAGTGTCAACCCGGTGGGTCAAATGCCAGAAAGATGAGTTTATATGTAGATCTACCAGTTGAGCCACTCGTGATTGACTAGTTTTACCGCAAATTAGTTAAAATATCCTGTAATCTAGAGCGAGCGTGCATGTGAGACAGATGTTAAGCTCAACCGCGCACAGCAGCAGAGAGGTAAAGCCTTGTTTATCCTTGACAAGTCCACACGAGCCTCCGCTGACTGCGCGCGCACCTCTCCGAACGGACGAGGCGTTTATACTTGACGCGCTTGCCGTTGTGCTATTCTGTGAAACGACATGGGGCCACTCAGAGTAATTCTCCTCTAAACCACCAGGAATCATCAATGAAAAAGTAGTTTGCTGTTTATTAGTAGTTTTATTAATTGCTAATTCATAAAAAGAGTAAATGCAGTAGGTTTAAATGCATAAATGAGCTTAAAGGAGTAATCGCGATGTTATAAAAAGATCTGTGCACACCACAACAACATCATTTTTGCAGCGTGCATCTCCACGCTCTTGCGGACGCGTAGAGTATAAACAAGTGAGACAGAAATCTTGCCCATGCAGAGCCCCCGCCCCCCCACGCCAAGCTAAACTCAAAAGTTGGCAGCTCTGTAACACTGATGATCAAAACGCGAAAATCATGGGTTCAATTCCCAGGGAATGTTTGAACTGGTAAAATAACTTCAATACGATGCTAGTAACTTTGGATAAATGTGTCTGCCAAATGCATAAACGTAAACATAAATAAATGTAAAAACATCCAGTCTCTGGTCTGTCCAACACAATCAATCTTCACAAATATATTTGCCTATCCAACTGTTACTTGACTTTTCACATCTATCCCTCAAGTTCCATGGTCAAGTCCCGGGTGTTAGGGTAGAGTGAGTGCAGTATTAGGCGTCCTAAAGCAGAACGGAGGATGGGAGAGATTTGCCGGGTGCTGGATTACATAAACAGCAGCGCTCCCAGCTGTGAGAAGGGAGTGTTAAGCTCTCTCGGGCCCACATCCTAACACCCCAGACTGGGGTCGGTGTTAAACCAAAGCCTTACACTGCCAAAAGTCAGACACTGATTTAGCCAATGTGATAAATCACATCTCAGCCCACAGCCAATGGTAAAACAGACCCGCTATCTAATAATCAGCCCGAATCATTCTCAAACGCCACTGAAGCTGCCTGCTTAACACAAACGCACCCTTATTTATCTCCTATTTAGAAAACACAATGGAATCTGATCAAATCCTCAGAACAGACTCAAAGCACGACTTTAACCTTCATGTGGATTATCCGGACTGTAATGCCACGGAGTGGATTTCTCCCAGAGGACTTCCTCAGCTTTGGATCAGTGTATAAATGCGTGTGTTTGTGTGTGTACGGGCTTTGGCTCGCCGGGAGACAGGGCCGTGTGAGGCTCTGGCACCCAAGAGAGAGGGAGAGGCAGCAAAGGCCCAGCTATTCATTACTCCAGCTGGGCAACAACCCGTTACAACAGCAGTCACAACTCCAAAAGCTGGCACCCAACACATAGACTATTATCTGGGGCAGATTTACACAGCCTGGCACAGAGAACTGAAGAAAAAAAAATTGAAAGTCAGTGAGATAGGGAAAGAGGATGACGCGAGGAAGATTTACAATGTTTGTGAAAAAAGACGGCATAAATAGACAGCGGCGTTACGGATACCACCGAACTGCATAATATTACTTCAATCTGCCGCGGTGATGCTTGGCTCTCAAATCTGACGCATTACATAAGATATTCAGGGAAATGAGAGGGCACCTGTCAGAATAATCCACTCCATTCTGCTCCCACTGTTTCAAATAAGAGCTTGCCAATGGGATCCAGTGTGCTAATCACACAGTGCCTGTATGCACAGCCACTCAGAGCTACCACCTGGCTACTCCACACACAGCGGGAGGCGCAGATAGCGCTGCCGAGATTTAACACACTCATCCCACGGCGACGGCTGAACGTCGGGGGTGCCATACACAGAAAATGACACTCATGTGTGTGCGCAATTCTAGTGAATGTGAACATTAGTTTAGTGCATAGACAGTTTCCGGTAGGCAGCGGCCAACTGATGCCAGTGATATCAATATCTGGAATGGCTAATAAAATGTAGAATGATCAAATATTTAAGAGATACAGTAATGTACGGTCATCACTACAAAATAAACCCAGATAGAGAGGTCTTTTATCCTTCTGAAATAATTTCTTATGCAATAATAACCGGGCAAGTTGAAATTCGCATTTCTTAATACTGTAGGAGAATAGACTGGAGTGATACAAGAGACATGAAATTCTAAGCAGATATTATTAGAATAATATATTGCAGAGAGCCATGTAATAAAATTAATAACAGTTGTAAACTGTGCCAAACTTACTCTTTGTCCACTCCAGCCTGGTTTTAATCAAAAGTTGTGTCCCATGACACACTATGTGCGTACGCACAATATACTTTGAATTTTATAATGTTACATTGTCATTCAACATTGATTTGATAGCCTCTTCCCCTCCAGTACATGATTGAAAAGTTGTGAAAAAGTGTTTAATATGCACTTTTTGTACTATTTACGATAAAACGGCATAGAATTGTGCACTAGTACAAGCATTAGGATGCATTTAAAGACTTTAGATATACAAAGACTTTGCATTTTTATCACTATGAATGGGAGAAAATGCAAGTCCCGCCTTCTAAATAAAAGAGCCAATCGCGGATTGGTCATTGCATCACTGCAGCTGCCATTAAAAGCTCCAGTCGCTATAGGTTCACACAGAAAGTGTTTTTGCTTTGAAAAACGCAAGACGCGAGCAGTGGAATGGGGAAAAACCACAAGGTCTCGAAAAGCGTCTTTTAAAAGTTTAATTTTTAACGCCGTGTCAAACGCCAGCGTCTTTTAGAGCACAGTGTCATGCATGAGATGCTGCAAAAGACATAAGATGTCCGCTGAGGGAAATGACTCACCTTAAAGAAATAGTTCACTTTAAAAAAAACTTTTGCTGATATAAACTCACCCCCATGCAAGATGTCCATGTTATTCTTTCTTCACTCAAAAAGAAATTAAGGTTTTTGAAAAAAATGGAAATGGTCGCCTTGCTCTGTTCTGTGATGCACGTTCGTGACTTTCCTATTCGAACTCGTTCAGAGTCAACTCGTTCATTTCATTCATTGAACGAACCAATTGACACAAACAAAGATTTGTTCATTTTGTTAAAAGAGTTCGAACAGGAGAGTCACGAATGCGCATCACAGAACAGAGCAAGGCGAGCAATTGAGCTTATAAAACTTAAACTTTTTTTTTAAATGAGAGATCGTTTCGCTTGATAAGACCCTTATTCATCGTCTGGAATAGTTTAAAGCCCTTTGAACAGTTTGCAGTTTGCACTGAAACTGTCTTTTGGACCGTGAACCGTTTGGTTCCCAGTAAAGTGCGTTATATGGAGAAAAATGCTGGAATGTTTTCATCAAAAACCTTAATTTCTTTTCGACTGAAGAAAGAAAGACATGGACAGCTTGGATGACACGGGGCTGAGTAAATTATCAGCTAAAGTATTTTTCAAAAGTGAACTACTCCTTTAAGAAATTCTCTCTGCATTTTTTTTTAAAACAAATCATATCCAAAAGAATGAAGTATACAGGAAAGCTCGGGAAGAGTCTGGAAATAAGTTTGTGTGTGTGTGTGTACTGTGTGCATAAGTATCAGATATTAATAGCACAGTACTGTGTGATTTCCATGTACAATAGTACATGGCACTTCAAAGAATGCTGTAACCATTATATTTTTCCTATTCATAGGACCATTTTCTTAGTAACATATTCATCTTATAATTAAGTACATTTTTCTACCTTATTGTTTTGCTTATATGCTTATTTCACAGAAATATTTGCATAAATTTAATCCCAAATAACCAAAAAATGCAATCCCATGAGTCAGTGAGGGACATGTCGAGGTCACATGAGGACGCTCTTTCAGGGCTACACACACACACACACCGGGATGGCCTGAATACATTTAAAGTAAGTTATCCCTAATTCGTTTAATCATCAGGTCTACCCTTGCTTGAAGAGAAAAGGGGCAAAGGTGTCCGGATTATGCAGGACACATCACATCCTATCCGGTGCAACACCACCCAGATGGGCTGAAAGCTCTCTTCTCCATTACCTGTTTATCCTCTTTTTGGTTTTGTTCTGTTTGTGTGTCGAGAATGGAATATTTTCTTCTTTTTTTTATCTGCGTCTCACTCTGTGGAAAATGTTTATTAGATGCCAGCCAGACATTACAGTGCACAGGTCGTGTTTCCTGGAACTCCAGTTGCACAGACGCATTTGAGTTATTGTCTATGATGCTTACTATTTAGATAAGATATTTTTTTAAAGCACATTTGAATTGCAGACAACATAAGACATTACATGCATGCAATGCATATGGGCGGGAGAGAAATTTGTTGTTATTTTTAAGATAGGAGCTTGCATCATTTGCTCTGGATATGTGATTGTGTAATTTTACCATTATTTAGACATATTTTATGAACTGTATGTCTTGAAGCCTTTTGGACTCTAAATTGACTTTTCAGTCAATTCTTATGAAAAGATTTTTAACAAAACGAGACCAGATAGATTATCATTATTTTTTTAAACCCTTTTTGTAGTTTTTTTAAATTATTTTTTTAATTTTATTTTATATTTTATTTATTTATGTATTTACTTTTTTATATAATTTTAGCTGGTATGCCGTTAAATTATAGGCAATCAGCTGTTATGCACACTTTTTTGTTGAAGAAATGAAAACTTTATTTCAGCAAGAATGCATTATATTGGTTAATTAAACATTCATAATGTTACAAAAAAAATTTAAAAAGATATTCATCAATGAATAATGAAAATTCAACACAGTAGTGTACATATTTAGGAGATTCTTAATTATTTAAAGAATTATTAAACAATTAGCCTACTAGTACCTGTAGTTCAACTGACTCTACTAGAACCACTAATAGAATTTTTCAGCCCAGAATGTTGGCAAATATGTCATAACAAAGGCACACCAGGTTATCTTGAAGCTTTAGTTGCGGTATTCGAGGATAGTCAGGAGAAGCTTTGTGAAAAGATTCATACACTAGATTAGATTTCCCCAGAATTAACTGAAAACAGTTTGCGCCTTCATTTTAACCAAAGTTGTGCGAGGGGAAAACACATTCTTGTTTGATTCAGGCTGGATTAAAATCACAAAGTTTGTCCGGGAAACTCAAATTTACCTAATTTCGTCATGGCGAGTGAGTCGTGTCCAATTGGAGCTTAAGTCACATTGTTAACCGAAATTGTGGCTTCCCTCGATTGATTGACATATTTGAACTCTTTGAAAGTCATTTTACACTGTACATTGTTATAAAACTATGCTTGGGTGTACAGTTTTTCTTTGAAATGTGCCTTTCATTTCATGTCTTTGATCTTTGTTTAGATTCAGGTTGTTGTTTCGGCTGGTATTTAGTCTATCTTTTGGTTATTTTTCCGTCTCGTCTTGTGTGTGCGTCTGGCACATTGAATGACTTGTGAACAGTTGGTTGTGATCTAAGCAGACTGATTCTCAACATCTAAGCCTATAGAAGCTCCATATTTTTGAACAAAGGAACATCTAAATATTCAAAAGTTTCTATTTTGAGTCCCTGAAGTATTTTTTTTATTCTAGCATGTCTGCATTTGCTGTCATAATAACTGCCTAAATAATGTAATTATTCACCTTTCTCTGTCTAATACGCTCTTTGTTGTTTAAAAAAAGTGAGATTGTGACAGCTACAAAAAACGTTTGTGCCTTCTCGGAGAACAAATTTAGACTTTTATGTAGTGGTTCTGCTAAGGCAGGAATCATTGTTACCAATGAGGGGTTTATATTTCAGTACCGAAATATTAAGGGACATAAAAAATGACTGCTGTCATTTACTCATCCTCATGTTGTTACAAGTGTGAAAAGAGAAAAGTGGAGGGTTGTGCTGGTCACTCGCTGTATCATTAAAGTGGTTCATAATCATGCAATGGCTTTGTGTGGGAAACCTCAGAGTCATCTCCTCAAATGTTATCTCTTTTTTTTAAGCTTGAATGCCTCAATCCTATTCATTTCTCATAAAAGAGCAACCATTTTAGTTTAAAATCCTTGTTTTGTGTTGCACAGGGGGGGAAAAGTCATATTACATGAGGGTTAGTAAGACCCTGGGCCCTATCTTCCTAAATCTAGCTTAGACATTTAGCCAATTTTTTTAGGCTTGTTGTATTTAGTGTTTCAGGCTTATTTTACATATGTTTATAATGTTTAACCGAAATTGATTTGGGTTGGTTTCTTAAGGGATGCACCGATATGAACATTTTGGCCGATACCGATAATTTGAAAGCCGATAACCGATATATCGGCCGATAAATCTAAATCCAATTTTTTTTAATCATTTTGAGAGCCTGAATGCAAAAATAAAAGTCTCACAATTAAAATCCATTTCTCAATCACACAATTATAATGTTCTCATTATAATTTCCTGTGGCCGATATGACAGCACATTTTGCTCTTAACTATATTTTCCTTTTGATTCCAATCATATTTCAAGCAATTAAGATCAATCATGTTGAACAGTTTGCATCTTAAGTGTCTCAAATCGTTGAAGGAAATAATTCATTATTTATCAGCTTTAATATATCAGATACATTTTATTATCGGGCCGATAACGATAACATAAAAATGAACAAATATCGGCTGATACCGATATGGTGGCTGATATATCGTGCATCACTAGGTTTCTCCATCCCAACAACGTCACTTCTGTCTTTCACTGCCCTGACAAGAACGTCGGTCTCCTTGGCTGTGAACGCTCCTCGTAAATCCACCATAATAATAGTCACATTTCAAGTCAAGTCACATTTATTTATATAGCGCTTTTCACCATACAGATTTTGTCAAAGCAGGTTCACAGTGATAACATGAAAGTAGTACAACACAGATCAATAATATTGTTAAATGTTAAATATTAAATATCCCTGACTAAGCAAGCCAAAGCAAGGCAACAAAAAATAATAACTCTCCATGCAACATCCTGCTCTTAATGGCTATGTCGGATGACGCTCTGATTGGTTCATTTCACGTTACGCCCAAACCACACCTATGAATAATTAAGCTATTTCAGACCAACCCCTTTTTAAACTTGCGTCGGGCGCAAGAGTCATTTATCCCGCTGGGAAAATAGCAACAATTACCCCACAAAGTTACTTGAAATTTGCGTTTTAGATCGTTAAAATAGGGCACCCTGGTTCCACCTGGTATTATAAGATTAGATCACCAAAAAAAAAAAAAAAAAAATCTGTCATCATTTACTCACCCTCAAGTTGTTTCAAACCTGTATGAAATTCTTTCTTCTGCTGAACATACACAAAAAAAGATATTTTGAAGAATTTCGGTTACCAAAAAACAGTTGATGTGCCTCATTGCCTTCCATAGCATTTCTTTTTCCAACGATAGTGTGTGTACTTAAAAAAAACACTCATATACATTCCATTAGCAACCGCAAAGCAATATCCTGGCAACCGCTCGGAACAAGCACCACTCACATTTCCTTAAGAAAAATATACAATGTAATTATCTGTTTCTTTTATGGATCTTTTCGTGCTTTCGAAAACAGGCACTTAATGAAGCGCTAAAATGGAATCAGGAATATGTCATGACAACCAAACCGGCATGCTGTTTTTTTGCCGCCAAGCATTCAAGCTCTTTTCATGAGCCATTTGAGAGCGTTTCATGTTCTCAGAAGTGGAGCGGTATGAGGAACGGTAGGCCTAACTGCACCTTAAACAGGGAAATGAGCCATGGAGAAAGTTAAAGACTCAAACACGTTAATATGCTGGCGAGGAAAAGTGGGCCCTTGTCCAATTAGGCCAGCCGAGAGATTCCTCTGAGCGAATCTTCAGTAATTGTGTTCATTCACCCTTTAGTGTGTCCAAACTTGTATTTGCTGCCCAAACTTGTTTTATATTACTTTTATTCCCTTTCATGACATTCTCGTTCCCGTTAGCTGTTTGATTATCTTGTCTCCATCCTACTCAGACTACTTTTTTAAAGCTCTTTATAACTTGCCCCAATAACCTGGATGATGGCAGCGTGGATTTATCAAAGGAGGAAAAGAAAATGTCTTTTAGGAAATAAATATCACCCTGGCGATTGAGTGAGCACTTAAATCTGCCTCATATCCTTCATCTGTGGATTATTTTCTTTATATAAATGTGTCTGTGTGTCCCACTTTCACATTATTATCCTCTGCTGAATGTCCAAAAGTCATCCGAATTGGTTGGACAATGTTTTTCCTCCTCCTCGAGAAACTAAATGAGCTTTGAATGTTGACTAAAGTGGGAAGTATAGTTAGTCAAAATAGAGTCATATGTTTGTGTGTTATGTAGCATGTGTGTATTGAGTGTGACTTCCTGTTGTGGTTTTTGGTTTAGGGCCGTTCTGTTTGATAGATCATAAGTGAAAGAGAGATGGTTCCTCTTATTAAAGTAAGCAAAGTTGGGTTTTTTGTATTGTTTATTTTAAAACGGTTTCAAAAATGGAAGGAAAATTCATTTGGCATGAAATGGACCTTTTAATATTGTGTGTTTGTTCTTGTGTAGACTTACATAATGAGTTATTGTACGTTATCTGTCCATTAGTTTAATTGGATCTGACACTTTACTCTTGAATCATTCTTTAGCCTACTATGTAGTCAGTGTGTGTATATGTACAGTTAGGATTTTGACTAACACATGGATTTGCCTATGATTTTACTAAAGTAGCCTGTAGCTATAGTGTTTATAATGTTTGTAAACATTTTGCTTTGTTTACCGGTACTTTACATTATTTCTTAAATCATTAATAAAATGACTTATACACAAGTTGTTTTTCTCTCTCTCTCTCTAAAACGCAATTCATATGTGTAGCATATTTTTTTAACAATGCAGCAATGTTTTAAAATGTTTTAAATTACTGTATTAGGGCTGTCGCGGTTCTTCGATTAAAGTAGAGTAATCGATTTAAAACAAAAAAAATATTCTTGATTTCAATTTACCCTTGTCAAAACCATCAAAATACCTGAAATGGCGCATTCCACTGACGAGAATCGCATTAGACCGCATTAGACCGTTTTCTAAGGATCCACGATATTAACGGCATTTAAAAACTATAGCATAGTGCTATTGTGAATTCACAAAGGCTGCGATTCACTAAAATAAATATATGACTTGCGGGTTTATTACTTGTGCTTTAGTTATTTGCTCGCGTGTAGGTTACACGCGTCTCAGAGCGGCTCCAAATGCTGCTCCACACGAACTGTTATCATTGAAATAGTTAAACTCCATCAAATTTAGGTTGCTTATAACATTAATCAATTAACATATTGTGCGCAATGTCATCAGATTTGTAAGGTGAAGCACTTATAAACCTACACCAACACAAGAAAATAGATGAATACTTTTCTAAAGATGCGAATTGTTCATCGCCATTTCAAAATAAAAGTCGCTCCGAGTTTGCATGTTTCTATGGTTTTGACGTCTACATATTCTTGGCGACCTCTGCAGGTATATAATACATAATGTACATTATGATGATAGTTTCAATTATGTATTTTAAGTGATGAAAAAAAAGCACATGATTACTTTCTTATGACACATTTTTTTTAAATCAAATATTATTGCCTTATCGTTATATGGATTTTAAGTCAATTTAAAGGCTAAGGTCATTGCTTAGGTCGATTTTACCATACACACAAAAAAAATCTGATTAATCGTCAAAGTAATCGATCGATTACAAAATTAATTGTTAGTGACAGCCGTAGACTATAAAATTACTTCAATTACTTTTTTTAAAATCGTTTAACTGATAGTATTAATCGGACAAAATTCTTACTGTCGGTAAGATAATTATTGGTAAGTTAATTATGAGCATCCCTACCCAGCACGGTTGTTGAACCGCTCATCAATATTACCGCAGCAGCTGTGTATTTGTATTTGTAGTGGTAAAAACTGTGTTTGCCGCGTGGACGGTCCCTCTCTTTCTAGGTCGGTACAAATGACTACATCTCTGTGAGGGACTTCCTGTTTATGAGAAGTGCTGAGACAGGAGGGGAGTGTGGGGTGGTTGTTGAGGGACTGCTGAAGTGTTTCCTGTTTCTCCACTGCTATCCAGAGCGACCAGCGTGCCATTGGTGTTTGTACAGTGGTGGGCGGGGCTATTTTACTAACCTCGGGAAATTAGCTTGCATTTTTGCTTTTCCTTCACTGGCCCATCGTCAGAGCATCCCTTTTAAGCATCCACTTTTTATTTATTTATTTTTTTAAGGTCAAATTGTCTTCTGGAGAAATCTCCCGGGCTAAAAATAGCTTATTTTTCCAAGCTCATATCTCATTATTTTAGATGTTTTACCAGTTACTGATTCTTTGTTGGAG
>JAOTRC010000010.1:22820168-22830458 GCA_027497675.1 Cyprinella lutrensis | reverse complement strand
AACATGACATCGAAACAACGTTGATCTGACATTGTTTTGCTCATCGAATTAACGTTGAACCAACGTCAGACGCGTCAGTCTTCAAAACTAACGGAAAAATCAACTTGAAATCAACGTTGTTTCAACATTAGGAAAGCAAACCAATTACCAATGTTCATTTAGCTTTGAAGAATGTCGCGTCTGACGTTGGGTCAATGTTAATTCGATGAGCAAAACAATGCCAGATCAACGTTGTTTCGATGTCACGAGAGACGTCATTTCCACGCTGATTCAATGTCAGTTTGCTGTCTGGGGAATTTGGACCAAATTCTGCAGGAAGGTGGCCCTCCAGCAACAAGATTGGGCACCCCTGGTCTAGAGATTATCTAATGCAGGGGTCTCCAAACTCGGTCCTGGAGGGCCACTGTCGTGCAGAGTTTAGCTCCAACTCCCAATTAAAACGCCAGTAACACACAGACTGAATCTGAAATCACCCCTATTCCCTATTCCCAAAGTTTGTCTCCTGATACCGTTCACTTGAAGGAGTGAATGAAAAGGAGTGAGCGAATTCAGACAGCCGTTGCATGAGCGTACATCGATTGTACACTCCTTTTTTTGCAGTGCAATGTGGGATTGAGTAAGTACACTTAATAATGTCCACTGTGGTTACAGACGCCACTACAAATGGCTGTCCCTATTTGAGGGTATGGGGGCGACTGATTAGCTGGTTCAGGTTGTGTTCAGTTGGGATTAGAGCTAAACTCTGCTGGACTGTGGCCTTCCAGGAACGAGTTTGGAGCCCCCTGATCTAATGTGTTGAAATTCCTGTTTGTTTTTTAAAATTAAAACCATTTACCGTATTTTGGTGGTTTTGCCCCGGTTCCATATCCTGAGAAAATATTGAATCTATGTTTACATTGCTGTACAATTAAGAAAATTTGGTAACGCTTCCTTTTACAGTCCAGTTACCCATGTAAATACTAAGTACTTATTTTAGTAACTACAATTACTGGGTTATAACTAGTACTAACCCTGAACCTACCCCTAAACCTACCCCTGTTCCATGTACTTACTTTATATTAGCCAGTAATTTCTAGGTAAGTACAGTGTAAGTACAATGTAAGTACTGTACTGTAAAAGGAAGCGTTACCCACTATTTTAGTCATAATTCAATTTTAAACGATAATACTAACCGTCGGGACATTTTATTGTGGTAGGTACAGTAGACTTTTTTTAGTGTTAATCTCACCTCCTCAACATCCAGTGTGTAAGTGTTGTGAGTAGCAGCGTGTGTGTTCTTCACATATTGCAGTATAAGCTCAGCCTCATTTGATGACTTGTCGACCACCTAGAAACACAAAATCAGTATCAAACACGACAGCATGTTTTAATCAATACTAGTTGTAACAGAAAAATTCACTGGTCTTGCAATAAAATACATTTTTACCTCAATTTTGGTTTTGAGTTTCTCATAGTTAATGTCAATGGGATCTTTCTTATTGTCCTCCACTCCTCCCCGCAGCAGGCTGTAGGCCACCTCGATGTCCAACAGGTTGTCCAGCATCTGCACCTTTTGCTATAGAGAATATGCAACAGGTTTAAGACACACATCACAACAAGACTGCTGCCGAGACAGTATTTTTGACAGTTGCCCAAGCCATACCTGTATGTAATCCACGTTACTCAACAGCGGTGGTTTCTTCATGCCGAAGTCATGAGGTATTAGTGTGTAGAAGCGATTGGACAGGTCTAAGATCAGTGCTTCTGAAGAGCTATCAGCCACAGCCTATAGAAATAAAGGAGTTAAAATAAAAGGAGTGCATATTTGATGGACTGGTTTCACAGACAGGGGCGAAAAAAACTGAAAAACTTCTTGAACACACCAAAGAACTAAAGGCGACTAGCATGTGCGTTCGGCACCTGCCTATAAGGAAAAATCTGTCTATATCAGCAGGTATTTTAATATTTTTTTCATTCAAAAAGGAAAATCAAAACTAGGACTGCAAATTAGACCATATTTCAGCAGGAAAAAAAAGAAAAAAGCTATTGCATCAGCATTCAAGTGCATGAATTGTTTTAGTGACATTACAAAGTGAGCTATTTTGAGTGTTTAACATTGCACGAATTTTAATTAAAAAACCCTTTCCATTTTTAGTTAAATTATTTGGTAGTCAAAGGGTTTTTTATAAGGTGGGAGTAACAAAAAAAATTGAGAACCACTGGATTAAACCAAAACTAGACCTTAGTTCAAATAGGATACTTAGATAGCTTTTATAAATGTGCCCTAGAAAAACCATTACCGTGTGCATCTTGAGACAAAACAATGGCACAGATATATTTCTAGATACGTTAGTGCAAGTTGCTTTCAGTTCAAACATGCATTTTAGTCTTAGGCTATCTTAAGCCTTGTCTATGAAACCAGGGGGATAACTTATGAATATAGTGAAGAACTGGACTATACCAAAATATAGTTTCAGAAACACTAAGACCAACCTGTTGGACCTCGCTCAGAAGGGAATAGGCACTTTGGATCTGTCGTTTGCTTAGTTTTCCCAAAGGCATCTTTTGCAAGTCAATCTGTAGGAGAATTTACAGCCAGTTACAAATCACATCCATGACCACAGACATGCGTTTCTTAATTTTGCTTTAATAAAAAAAGGAAGTGAACACACCTCAAACTCAACCATGGCTTTCTTCATGCTCTCTACATCAAAGATCGTTCGGATGAGGTCTTGGATGGGTTTGGCCAACTTGGATTTGGCGCCTGCGTTTGCAGTCAACAACTTTACAGCCTCCTCATCCTAGGTAAATATATGTGAAGAAAAAATAATGCATTTGGGTCGGTTTTGACCTGGAAGAAATACCCATTCTCTACAAAAATGGAAACATTTGGAAATGAAAAAATTATTTTAATGAAATAAGAAAAAAGAAAAAAAGAAAAAAAAGTAAATTTTGACCTGGGTATCATCAACTGAGGCTTCATGATGTTATGCAGATTGTTTTGATTTCTGAGTTAGATTTGTCCCAAAAATACTTATATTTAAATACTTAACTTAAAAATATATTTGGCCTCTTTACCATATCTCTCACACACTTTCAGAACTGTAACACTATGTCATGATTACATTTGTAGGTTCTTTACACAATTCTGGTAATGCTTTTGAAATCAAACTCATGCTAAGTCGTTCTCTGGCTACATGTTGTCCCAGTTCTTACCTGTCCGTAGTCAATCTCAAGAGGGTAAAACTTATTGGGGTATTTTGTGAAGTTCCTTGAGGCCCAGGAATTCCCTGTCTTTTCCTCATACACACTGCAAAAATTATCCATAGCAGAGTTCTTATCGTAAAACTTGTCCAGTTTGTTCCCCCCAATGGTGGTGCCGACTCGACCCCATGACCTGAACACCCAGTATCTGAAAAAGCAACACAAGCATGCTCAAGAAAAGTGGAAATTGGTGCAAATGCTGGTATAAAATAATTAAAAGGTATTTCCCTTAAAACAAGTGCACATTACAAAATGCTTGCATTAATGAACCTACATTTATTGTACCATAAATTCACACTTTTATTTAAGAAATGCCTTATGGGAAACATGCATAAATACGCTAATATTTTAAGGTTTTGAAGCAGGTGTTGGATAAAAAAAAGACTTAAAAACTCATATACAGGATGAAATTACAATATTTTTTTTTAATTACCTGTATATAGATGTCTTAAATAGTACTGTGTTTGAGATGAAATTATGTTTTTATAACAGTGATCCATAGTAAATCACAAAAATGGGTAAGGCTTACCGTTTCTGGACGTCATCCTCCAGCAGCTGTAATTTGTAGTATGAATTTGTCCCTCTAACAATGTCCACGAGACCCAGTGTGGCGCTGTAAATCTTCCCATTCTGATCCAGGACGTGAGCACAGTCTTCCAGACCTGAGCAATTAAATCATGAATATGGCACTGCACAATCAATACATATCAAAATATAGTATATTAACTTTAAATGAGTATGGGGTTAAGTAAAATCTCACCTGAGGCAGGATCTACGGCTGCCCCTCCCTTCACTGTCAGTTTCATTTTCTTTGATATGCTTTCAACTGGAGGAGTAATAAAAGTATTATTCAGCAAAATAATTATTATAGTTAAATATCATGTAGGCGTGTTTCTGAAATCTTTCTGACAGTGCATTTATGCATGTGTATAAATTAGGGCTGTGTAAAGATTAATTGCGATTAATCGCATCCAAAATAAAAGTTTGTGTTTACATAATATATGTGTGTGTGCTGTGTATGCTGTGTATAATCTATATCTATATATTACGTATAAACGCTAATATTTTAAAATAAAATAAATGCTTAACAACCCAAGAACAAAACTACAATAAATTCAAATAAAGGGAAACCCTGTTCATTTCTTAATGAACGTCCCTGGATTCATACTAGAAAATTGATATTATATACACATCATAAATAATAATAATATACTTTTAATATTTTCATAATATAGAATTATTAACATATATTAGTCATATAATTATATAATATTTAATCTATAATATTTAATACATTTTAAAATAATATTGATATCAAAGCTTAACATGTTTTACCCAATCAAATTCCACCCAAAATAATTTCCATATTTTGATTTAATCTCAAATATTTCATACAATTGAAGTTAAATGTTTTGCAAATCTAATTAACCAAAAATAAAAACAAAATCATGCAAAATCTTGCTTTTACAGAAAAATTTCTCTAACCTTTTTCCTCTTTGACTCTGCCAGTACTCTTTGAGGAATGAGCTCCAGTAGATTTGGAGGCCGCGCTTGCAGCCTGGGCCTCGACTTTAACTTCAGCACCCCAAGGGGAGATGCTGTGCAGGGAGATGAGCTCCTGGAGGGCCTTGCCCGACTCCTTGATGTCAGTGAGGAAGTCCTCTGCCACCACACGCACACCTGCGTCCCTCACCTCCTCCATCTTCTTGCTCATTTTTTCAATCTCCTCTGAGAGACAAGAAGAACAGAGCAGGTTATTAAAGAGTTTCAAAGTGACACGGCAAAAAATAAATAAGCAAATTTAATAATCAGCAAGAAGCAGACCGCCAATTCCTGTGAGAACATACTGGCCTATATAGGACACCTAGTTAACACGCACACCTCATTTTGTATTACAGACTCTTAAAATGAAAGGTTCCAAAAGGGGGTTTTTGATTCCATATTTGGTTCTCCAAAGAACCTATAAGTGAATCATTCTTAAAAGTGTAAAGAACACTTGAATAATATAAAGAACTTTTTGTCCAGTGCAAAGGTTCCATAGAGGTTAAACATTCTTCATGGAACCATCAATGCCACAATTAAAGAATCTTTATTTTTAAGAGTGTATTGGGCATTACTTAATTTAGTCAGTGCAAACAAGCTATACACAAAATCTGTCTACTTAGCAAGGAAGCTCACTAGAGTCTGTAAAAGAGCTAGCATCACTCACTCTTGCTGCTGATGCAGAGAGCAGATTTGTTGGCAGTGCCTGTGATTTTTCCTCCCAGTTCTTCCACTGCACTTTTCAGCTCATCTTTGTTCTTGCTTAGTTTTCCCACAGCCAGCAGCTTCAGTCCTGTCAGAGGCTTATCTAGAGATTACATTTAGACAAAACATTTTTAGTTTATACCCATTAAATTGAAAGAACAGAGTAATCCTTAAACACCTGCTTGCCAAATACTCAGTTCCTGAGGGAATATTAAATGATACAGGTGATAAAACTGAAGCAGATTGTCCAATATCTAGCCATTTTGAGTAAAATATCCACATATTTTACATGTATTGAGTTGTGAATAAAACTTTGATAGTTGCATGAACTGTCCCTTTAAGTAAACAACAAAATAAATGTAGCGTTAATTTAATTTCAGCAATACTTGTCAGTATTATTAACAAATGAAAATGGTTTTCATTAACTTGAATAAAATTCATTTCATTTATTTCTTTCAGAATTTCTAATTTTTGTTTAAGTTAATGTAGTAAAACATGTTTTATTAGTATCATCGATATACCAGTTAAATTAATATTTTGAATTTTTGTTAGATTTATTAATTCAAGCAACAAAGTTACTTTAATTCAAGCAACAAAGGCTATGGTTTAGTTAACTATAACTCTTTTAAAAATAAATAAAAATTTAAATAATAAAGTTAAATTAGAATATAAACTAAATTAAAAAATAAATAACAATAAATATAGCTTTTATGTGTATTTAAAATATAAAATGTGCCTCTGTCCGACGCCCATCATAAATAATTCACCTCATGACAAACAAGCTGATATCAACATCACAACTGAGCCTACTTTCCCTCCATAATGTAATTGACACCATTTGGGTGGCGATAATGATGACCGATAGTGGAAAAAACCCAAACAGGAGCACTTTTCCCATTAGAATGAAAGGCTTATAAAAGCCCATATTACAGTGATAGGTGAAGAGCAACACAGCGAGAGAAAATAAATGAAAATATTAAAGTCAAAGCTATTTTAAAACATACTACAATAGCCTATAAAAAATGCAAAATTAATTTTGCTTACATCTGATGAGCTATCATTTATTTGTGTAGGCATCCGACCCACTAAATAAGCATCAGTATTTGTCAAGGTTTGTCTCAGTCACTGACCTGCAGGCACCTCTGAGAGGTTGTTACTGGAGGAAGTGGACATGCTCGGGACGGCTGAGGTCACGGTAGCAGACGAGGGGGTGGGGGTCGCAGGAGGAGCATCTTTGGGAAACAAACGGTCCTGCCGTTTGAACTTAAACTTCTTCAGGAAGGGAATATCACTGAACTCCTGAGGAAGTATAACATTGTGTTAGGATTAGGAGAACTTCCTACTGAAATTCAAAGACCACAGATCTACCAACCTTAGGAGTGACCCAGTCTTTGCGATCAGGTGTCTGAGTCTTGAATACACATTTGGTCCATGCAGAGATGTCTCCAGTACAGTAGTATGCATCGCTCTTAAACACAAGTTGTCCTTTGCAAGTCTCACAAGGCTTCAGGGACCCAAACGCCATGCAATCTGATAGCCGGTCCACAACCTGTCAGTCAAATATAATTTTAATAATTTAAGAAATGATACAAAAAGTCATAAAGTAGTCAGATTCTACTTGGTATCTGACTTTTGATGCTGCTGCTATTGAAATTGCCAGTCAGACAGCGAGCATCAGGTCAAATGAGCATGCAAATACAGTTTTTCTGTATTGCACACTTACATTTGACTCCCCAGAGGGAACTTCCTGGTTGTTAGCAATAAGCAGTTCCTTCATGTCATTGATGGAGCAGAACTTCTTTAGCTTGTCTTTAATTCCCCAGATCAGCTGGCTTTGCTCCTAGAATACATCAAAAACCAGACAAAAGCATTTTTAGGCTGATATATTTTCTTATATTTACAGAAAAAAACAAAGAAAAATGAGTTAAATGTTGGGAGCCAACGCTACAATACATTTTTTTACAGATGCCACGGCTCTGGTGACAGCGAGGAAAAAGAATCCTAAATGCAAATAATAAAATGCAACTAACTATAAAATTTACGTTAAGAGTAGAAAAAAACAAATTAAACTTTATTTCTATACATTATAATGGTGTAAATTCATTTAATAGGTAAAAATGATTCACCATAATCCATACCATGTTATATAGATGATCTCATCTCATACCTTCAGTTTCAGCTCCAGTTTTTCATCTTCTTTCTTCTGTTTCTTAGACACTCCTCCATCAACATCATCTGTCTTTCTCTTCCTGAAAAAAAAAGACATTTATAAAAACAAAAACCAGATGCACGGGCCTAAAACACTTTATGAAAACACATTGAAAAAAGCTGGGCAATGATTAATCGCACTCAAATTAAAGTTGTGTTTACATAATATATGTGTGTGTAGTGTGTATAATTATTTTGTATATATAAATACACACACATGAATGTATATATTTAAGAAAAAATGTGATATTAATATATCAAATATTTATTTTTATATATAAAATTAATGTGTATATACATGCAAATATTTCTTAAATATATACATGCATGCATGCATGCGTATGCATTTATATATACAAAGTAATTATACACACAACACACACATATTATCTAAACACAAACTTTTATTTTGGATACTTGCCCAGCCCTATTTTGAAATAAGGACATTACTTAAATACGCTGCAAACAACTTATTTCAGTTCAAAATTCTGAGTTTCTTGATTCTCAATGATCAACTGAGATATTCACCATTTAAAAGCTTCTGCATAATGATGCTATTCTTAATTATGAAAACTATTAAAAATGCATTTGCTATTTTAAAGCTGAAATAAAATAAATAAAATGAAAAACTTAAACCCAATTTAAAAAAATAATAATAACTGAAACTATTTTAAATAATAATTTAAAATAAGAAGAAAAAAAGAAATATTAAGAAAAAGTTTAAAATGTCAAAAGCACATAACAAAATAAATAAAACACTATAATGATATGCAAATGATACTTAAATTACACTGCTACATTGCTCCTTTATACTGATGTAAAGAGGATATTCTCAATGTAAACCTGAAAAAAACAAACCCTGATCCATGATCTGATCACCTGATCTGAATGGTGAACTTTTCCACCTTGTGGATTTGAGTTAATCCTACAGAGAGATGTTGGCCTCCTCTGATCTCGTGTGGTGGCTCATCTATCAGTGGACCTCATTAGAAGATTATCAGTCCTCTGAGTCACAGTCATGTCTGGACAGGTTCCTCTGTCCGGCGCCCATCATAATGCCGATCATTAATAATTCACCTCATGACAAACAAGCTGATATCAACATCACCACTGAGCCTACTTTCCCTCCATAATGTAATTAACATCCATTTGGGTGGCGATAATGATGACCGACAGTGGAAAAAACACAAACAGGAGCATTTTTCCCATTAGAATGAAAGGCTTATAAAAGCCACACAGTGATGGGTGAAAGGCGACACAGCGAGAGAAAATAAATGAATATAGATGTGGCATCTTTTGCTAATGGATAGAACATTTCGATGTAGATCCAAAGAAGTCAAATGCATTGGCAGAACATAGGCAAACAACAAACGACGAGTGGCATCTCAAAGCAATAATACGACGCATACACGACAGACTTGGTATGTACATCAATAATACTTACTTTTAATTAGATGTTTTGAAATTTTATATTTTGCTAAATTTTAAGTAGGGGTTTGCCGATACCCTCATGTCATGATTCAGTGCATATCATGATAGGATATTATTGCATTACTGCAACACGTATGGTATAAGGTTAACAAAAATTGTTTTACTGTTGATTAAAATGCTAAATTTGGTGTTCGATGTGTAATGTAATGTATCGATGTGTGTGTAAATGAATAGAGTGGAGCACAGGACAATAGAGACACAATATTGAAAATACTGAATTATTTCAGAAGAATATGCTTGGACTCCGTCAATGACTAGATATACAGAGGATAACTTTTGAAGTTGTCCAAAAACAAGAACGGTATTGTTCAAAAATCATGTATAACTCTGATGAAAGGTTTTGATCCACTTCGAATGTTGACCACTGTATTTAAAATAATGTACCAATTTTTACTGGTAAATATTCCCCCATTGCATTATTATATTACATTCAACTTTTTATGTTAGTGTTTGGTGATATATTAAGATTGTATGGCGATATATAGAAACAACATAGTCACACACCTAATTTTAAGTACATTTTTTGTTTTACTTTAACATTTAATGTTAATTAATATATTGTTTTTATTATTAATAATAATAATAGCATATTTGACATTTATACTTGTACTTTTATTCAGAAAAATGCAAATAATTCTGCAAAAATTTTACAGTTTTCATTAAAATAATAAGCAATAAACTACATTTTAACATATATTTGTTATTATATTAATACAAGCAGGGCTTGACATTAACTTTTTTGCTCACCAGCCACTATGGCTAGTGATTTACCAAAGATACTATTAGAGCCAGACCGATATATCGGCAGGCTGACATCATCGGCCGATATTAGGCATTTTCTAAAATATCGGTATCGGCAGTTATAATGGCCGATAAATGAACATTTCAAAAATAAAATAAAAATGGACGAATCACACTTCAACCATGTCATGAGTGTTATCAAAAAGTGCAGGTAAAGGGATAAGCAAGCCGTCATTGTTATTATAAGGTAGCTTATATAACTATAAAGCAATGTAAGGACTATTTATTATTTTATTTATCAGAACTTTAATATATTTTGATGTTCCTCTGTTCTGTTGTGACAATAGAAACAAGTTTCTT
>JAOTRC010000010.1:22799415-22815100 GCA_027497675.1 Cyprinella lutrensis | reverse complement strand
AATATACAAGCATGTGTGTGTATTTACATAAAAAATAATTATACACAGCGCACCCACATATATTATGTAAACACAAACTTTTATTTTAGATGCAATTAATCACGATTAATCGTTTGACAGCCCTATATACAAGATTTTTTAAATTAACATACGATACAAAAATCCAAAACCGTTTCAGGCATGATCTGATTAGATATGTCCTTAAATGAAGTAACTTCATAAAAGAGCATTCAGCTTATACTAAACATTTAAGTTAAAAAAAACATGGGTCAAACTTGTCTGACCCATAAGACATCTGGTGTAGACCACTTGATCAAGTTTAGCTTTAAGAGTGATAAAAAGTCTGTAATTTCCCAGCAGGGAAGAACAGATTAACTCATGTCTTGTGTTCAAAAAGCATAATTTGTTAAACAAAAGAATACATTATGTACCTTTTCAATCTTTTGATCACATCCCTTGCAGGTGCTTCTGTTGGATTTGGCGTACTCCACTGCAAAGTCATTCAGTGTCTTTTCCCCTTTAGCTGCTCCCTTCTGCTCTCCTTTACCTGTAAAGCAATGAGGATTAATGAATTAATTTAAGACTTAGTGACTTAGTGCCTAACTGCTTTGCAGCCCATATGGCAAATAAAAACCAAACAAAATCGTTGCTTAGCTTAGGTCAAAATGACTATAATTTTAACAAATCACCTCCAGTAACACCACCGCTCTCAATGGCTTTCTTCACTTTATCCTGGTCATCCCAGCGCAGGTCAGTAAATCCAGATATGTCAGAGGGTGACTGTACAGCAGCCCGGAGCCAAAAGCAGGAAAAATGGTGCCAGTGAGGCACTTTGCCATCAAACATGGGAGACTGTGAGAGACAGACAGGTGCGGCATGATTAAGAAACATCCACTAAAACACTAGTTCCCTGCTAAATGAAACCGAAAGCACAAACAAACATAACATTACAGCAGTTTGGTCATTTTTGGTTGAGGATTTGCAGTAAAACAGATCATGTCTAAACATATATTGTGTATTGTACAGCACTATTGCTTGTCAATTGTTGCAGAAGTCTATCATAACCATATGTAAACATTGTGTTTATTAAGCCATGAATCAAATTATAAGATGTGTGAAATTCAGTCATTGCAAACAAATTGTTTCTTTTGGGATTATATTATCATCAATTCATTACAAGAACACAGCTTTATTTTTATTGTTTACACAATTCCATTTGTTTTTGTTAATGTTGTCCAAAGCACAACTAAAAGCAATTGCAAACTGATGTACATTTTTAATTCCATAACCATTTAAACTCTTGGGCCTGCTAAACTTACATAATGTTACGTATATAATGCAACTGCAATGACTAAGTTAACCTACACTATGCGTTCAAAAGCATACCAGCAAAATACAAATGCATTTACACCTAAATACTGATGTTTACTAGCATTATCGGGTCAAAATAGCACATAATTCATTACCTGCACCATAATGGCCATTCTCAGCGAGTCCTTAGCAATGTTTTCTTTGCATTTCTTGCAAGAGGCGCGTCCACTTTTCGCATATTCGGCTTTGTAGAGCTTGTCGTCCTGTGAATCAGCCATTTCTACAGATATAACTGTGAAAAGCGGAGGTTTGAGGTTTAATTGTAGTCAGACAGGGCAATAACTAACGTTACAATGCAATGAGAAATAGCACTCAGTCCGCGTGCAGAAGCAGCACCAGAAACACCCGCGCAGAATACCAGCCCAAACTAATCGAGTCTACATTCCTCTAGAGTAGAGAATACGCGCAGGCAGAATTAATCGAACTCGAACTACCTTTCCGTCAATGACAGTGAAATTTTAATGACATGTTTGTTTTAAACATTACGACACTTGAACTTACACAAGGGTAAGGAGCAGTGGTGTTATGTTGTTAATGATAACTTTAATTCCGTCTAACTTGATAACCTGCTCGCTGGTCAGACAGAATGGTTAAACATTTTTTTACAAACCAAATTATGTTTTATTAAAAGTGTCATCTATTAAATGCAGAATTGACAAAGTCAAAGATCATGTAATATTATCAAATATGAAGTGACAGTATAATATGTGTTAATGTAAGGCGTCGGCTATTTTGCAGAGCTGGTTAGTCAGGCCAAGAAGATACTACAACTCTTCCTTTTCATTATGACAAATTTTTCATTAAAATGTTTACAAATTTATTAAGCAATATAAACATAGGCTATAGACAGTGTTTCATGAGTCGGGTAACAAAAAACATTGAAATAATTATGACCATGAATCCCTGGTTCGAAACAAATGATTCGCAAAGGTTTTGAAGCTTCACGAAGCAGTTTCGGAAGCGTCCATGACTACTAAAAACGCTATCTTCTTCAAAAAAAGGTAAGGATTGAAATCTTTCTGTTTGTATTAGTTTACATTGTATAAAATAATTGTGGTCAATAACTATTTTGGCGTGAACTAGTTATCATGGTAAAGTTTTTGTAAGGGATGGGAATCATAGGATTTGCCAACTGTGGTATCTGGGTACACAAGCCTGGATTTTTATCATAAATAAGAGAACAGAAAAAGGTAAATGCATTTATTTTTATTTATTTCAGTCATACATATAAATATTGGCCTATGTAAATTGTCCCATCATGCAAATTCACGTCATGTAGCAGTAGAAGAAAGAATATCATGGTGTTATCATGGTAAAAATTTTTTTTGACAAATTCTACAAAAAAAGCTACAAAATCAGTTTGTAGTGAACATGTGTAGATGTTTAGTATGACATTTTCTATTTTTAAATAAGATACTCTGCTCATTAAACTTTAATTATATGAAAGTATTTCCTGGTATATAAAGGTGGTTTTATGTACATTTCTCTTTTAGCACACATTACTAACTACAGTGTAGTTCCAAGGCAATATAAAATGGCTGTTACACATGTATTTTTACATTTTAAATGGCATTTACATGTATAACATCTCAGTGGAAATCAGAAACAAATGTCTAATGTAAACAAAGTAAAAGTAAAGAATAAAGACATCAGCTATATGTTGATGTTAAAAACAAATATTGTAGACTTTTTTAACATTTTCTTAATCTTTATTATTCTTCTGAGGTACAAAATAGTTATAGTCATCACAAAACTTAAAAAGCAGTGACAGTTTGTGCACAGTTTGTATCTGTGGTACATATGAGGTATTTTATGTCATGGCAGGAATGAGGAACAATTCTATAAAATGCCTTTTAACACGATTATCTGAACCTTTACATTGACAGTAGCAAGGTAAAAAGTCTTTAGATTTTGATCTCATTAGATTGTTCCATTATAAGAAGTTACAAGTGAAATTTATGAAAATATAATAAAAAAAATACTACAAATATGTTCTACAGATAAGTCCATATGAGGATTTTATATGATATTTGAGGTATCCTTTCAAAGATGAAGGCAGGGTCTCAACTGAGTGTCATTCAAGTTACAGTGAATCCAGGTATGATGTGTCACATCATAATCTTTAGTGGCTAAAGTTGCTGTTTGGCAGAGTGAAACCTCCATTAGTACCTCTCTGTTTCTCTCTGTGAATGGCCTGTACAAGGCCAAAGACCACAGCGGCCAGGGTGGTCCTCCCACTGCGTCCATTCTTTCCTCTGTCCGAAATACCGTTGCTTGCCATCTGACGCCTTTTGGTGCTGATGAAGTACGTTCGGACATGTCCCTTTCTTTCACTGACGCCTTTGATGTATATTTCACCACGCAACTCTAGCGCGAAGCCCCAGTCTGCTAGAATATTACGCGTGCCCTCGGGGACCTGAATCCGTCCACTGACTCCAGTACTGTCCATCCGACTTGCCAAATTCACTGTCATGCCCCAGATATCATACTGGGGTTTGGTGGCACCGATGACCCCAGCAACAACAGGGCCGTGGGCAATTCCTAGGGGGGTATATTGAGGTTACTCATATATATACTCATTGTAATTGTCAGAAATTATAGGTAACTGTATAGACTTCATATTCAGAGTAGATGGCATATTTAAAGGAACCGAAAAGTATTTTTTTTACAAGATAAGCATTGATAGGCAACACTTAACCCCACAGCATAACATGGCTGTCCACTGCTCCGGGTGTGTGTCTCCACGGTTTGCAGTGTATTTACTCGCTACTCCTAATGTGTGTGCACTAACTTTAATGGGTTAAATGCAGTGGACAAAGTATGGGTTACCCATCTTTGCCTTCATGTCACCTTCACTTTACAGTGACCAGGGTCTGTCAAGATCCAAAAAGGGCAAGCCTTCTGAAGTCATTCAATGCTAATTAATTACAAAATTTTGCTGAATTTTTTCTTAAATGTGGCAAAACCAAAAGGCTGTAAAGGACAGACGTAAAGTCTGTTTATTATTATATACAACCCCTGTTTTTATGGAAATGTATTGTGGGGTGGTGGCAGTGGATAAGACACATGCCTTTGGTGTGAGAGACCTGGGTATGAATCCAATGTGAGACACCAATGTGTCCCTGAGCAAGACACTTAACCCCTAGTTGCTCCAGAGGTATGCAAACCTCTGACATATATAGCAATTGCAAAGTCGTTTTGGATAAATGCGTCAGCTAAATGAATAAATGTAACTGTATTGTGGTTGAGACCCAGGTGCACAACAACAGTCCAAAATATTTCTATATTACAGCCTCATTTACATTAGATAAAATATAGCATCTACTTTGACTGAGGCCTATTCCACAAGCCATTACCAGCGCGCAGTTGGAAATTGTTTGAAGAATGTTTGTTGATCTCTCTCAGAGTCTCTTGCATGGCCAAAGCGAACAGAACCAACTCACTGATGTGATGCAAGTCATTCAAAACACAAGACTGTCAGGATGAAGCACAGAACAATTATAGTGCATTACAGTTGGAAATTTCAAAAGTATATAATTAAGAAGGCTAATCAAATGAATAAGAATGGTTTACCTGTTTATCGGGAGATAAACCAGATGCTGCCATGTAGCAACTGCCAATGGTTTTGATTTTCTCAATGTTCAAAAAATATGACTCCTCTAACAACTTTTCCAGAGAGAAACAAAAACAATGAGGGCTTTATATAAGACAGATGAGAGAAAAAAACACCAGCACAAAAAGTACAACCTTCCATCAAAGTCCTACCTCATCAAAGTCCGCAATGATCTCATTGAGCAGTCTGAGACACTCAACTCCCTCGTGTTTGATCTCCTTTTGCTCATAGTAGTCATTAAAGCCAGCGATGGAGGCAAACATCACCCCCACCTCATCATAAGACTGAGAGTACAGCTCCTGAGAGGACGAAGACAACATCATGCATGGACTTTTATTTGGTCTTCGTAGTTTATTAGTTGTGGGTCATTACACAGGAATGCACAAAACAACTCCATTAAGGCTTTTTAAGTCCAAGTGCTTATACAATAAAACAATATTGAGACAATATCATATGTTTACATCCCATTTCTGAGCATTTCTATTCATTCTAAAAGTGATGTGATCTCTCTCAGAGGGAGCTCATGAGAAGAAAACAAGAGTTATAAATTATACAAGTTCTCCTGAACACATGTTTTTCTCTCTCAACAAAGTATTTCAGCTTAAAATTGTTTAAAATGTCTTAAATGTTGAAGTTAGCTATAGCCTGTTATACGTAATAACGTGGGAAATGAGCAGCGGTGTTGACCGTCTCCATACTCAGGTAAACTCTGCCTTTGTTCATGACTGCTCCTCAAGCCCCAATTGGCCCATTTTTGGACCAAAGTATTCGGTGGGCCAAAAAACCCTGACTGTTGGGCCTTAGGGAGTCTCGAATCCTAATAAGGCCCAATAGTGATAGTAGAAATGCGACTGGCCCTGGCCCGACAGTGGAAACACGGCTAATGAAAATCAAAACTGTCCGGTTACTAGAGCTAATTACAACAATATTAGTTTTGTTCTCAGTCAGTTTCCTTTGGAAACACTGTAAAACCAATGTTACTTACTATAGAGCAGAAACAAAACAACCTTGGCATCTGTTTTCTGGCCTTCCCACTTAAGGCCTTTCCCACTTCCCATCTCCAGCCCTGGAAAGCTTTTCTATATTAATGCGGATCTTAAAGTTCTTGTTTTTTTTCCAGTGATATTCCTCTGAGCTTTTCTCTTTTGCAATGTCTCTCTTTCTACAGTCTGTCTTCAAATCTCCCTCTTGTTCACTCTCTCTCCTATCCCCATCATGAGTGGACATGCCTCCTACTAGCTACATTTTTATTGTGGTGCTTGGTCTGATCCACTTTCAACAGCATTTTTCAAAAATCGTTTACTGCAACCTTAAGCTATTACTGTTTTCACCCGGCTGATGATAAGATCATCCTTGCATCATGGGAGCAAAGCATCTGCACAGGCAAGCATCACTCACATTTTCTTCGAGTTTGCTCAAAATTAATATCATCACAGATAGTTGCTTATATATGACTCTGATGTACCTGGTCATTTCTGTTCTTCTCTAGGAAGTGACGAGCAACGTGTGCAGGGAGGATGTTGTGCAGTAGACACTCATTGTGTTCTCTCAGGTCTCTCATCTCCTCCACTTCCTGCTGAGCTTGCAAACGCCACAGGAAGTCAAGCCGTGTTGTGGCCTCCCACTGAATCAGAATGAGATGGCACAGAATAAGGAAAGATCCCAGATGTGTATTGCAGTTTTCTACATTTTGCAATTACCTGCCAGAAAAAAAACTACATTCTATATAGAGAATATAATGCTTCAGGGCAATGTGTTGTCAAAACGGGAATACTGAAACCGGGATTGCCAACTTTTGACTTTAGAATTATACACAAAGTTATACAAAAAAACTTTGCAATACAAATTTGTGTATTGTGATTGTGAAACAGAATTTCGTTAGGTTTAGTTTCAACATGTTACAATGTTTACATGGTACAATAACTGTTTTTACAAGTGCTTGATACAAATTTCACAATTTTAATTCATAAGATTGTGATAAGATTCAAATTCATTCGGATAAATATCAGGAAAAGTAGCTACGTGTTATTTTTCTCAAGGAAAAAACTCTTAACCAATGCTGTAAACATACAGGGAGCCCTGTCAATTGGTATTATTATTAAAGAGTAAATTAACAACTTAAATTAATAATAGTTATTTCAGACGTGTAAATACAGTATGCTTGTGTGCACAAATACTAGATTTCACAACTAAACAGCTAGTTGAAGGTTTTTGGTTGAATCAAAACCCATTGCTCTTGCGATTCTTGATGTCATACGCTAAACTGGCTGCACAGCACATTAGCTTTTTTAATTTTGGTGTGAGATTTACTTTGGCAGGGTGAGAGTGTCAGACAAAGCCTGAAAGTCTGTCTCATGTCAAATGCGTGATAGTTTGCAACCCTGCTGAAACTGAAAAAAAAACCTGAAAAATTCATACCCGTCGTCCATTGTAAAACACAGCTATGATGAACATTGCCATCAACAGAATTGAAACTCCCTTTCTTCTGAGGTAGTGGGACCTTGAAAGTATAAAATGCAAATAAACGTAAGTATGAAAGTGTTTTTTTCTACATATTTCTAAATAATAGTGTGTTAGAGATTTATGATAGACACTCACCTGTTACTTAACTGTTTCTGCTCTGGTTCATGTACATACAGCATGTGGAAGGACACTTCGATGAAGTAAGCATAGACAGCCACCACTAACAACAGGATAGTCAACTTCAAGAGAGAGCTCAGCCTCAGGAACACAGCACAGGTCACCATAGAAACCACCCCACTCAGAATGAAGAACTGTGAATATAAACATAATAGGCATGAAATATAATAACAGGTAGGTGGAGTCTTCACAACAGGACAGTTTATATGGAAGTCACACCTCTGGATAGGTGCAGGCAGTAAATGGCTTCTGGCTGGTGTGATAGTCTTCTGTTTCACTGGTGTTTATTTGTCTTGTCTCAGTGGAGTTGCACCATATCTGGATAAGCACAAGATAAAAAATTATAATGAATGGACCAAAATTGACATTGTAAAGCCCAATTTTTATCCTCCAACAAACATGAGGTGGAACACCATGAAACAATTTAAATAATTGACGTGGTAAGAATTTGGCATTTAACTCACTTTTATCCAAATCAACTTAACAAAATACAAGGTGAGCAGGGTTAAGTGTCTTGCTCAAGGGTTGTGTTTGGATAACCCTCTCTAAAATATCTTTTGAGATTCACATTCGACATTCATAAACAGTTTATTTTAAATCCCACAGTAATCCTTCCTATCTCTAACCCTAACCTGGGTAAGAATTCATCCAAATCTCACAAGAGTTTCACAGAACAATGTTTATCACCTCAAAACAACCTTGGTCAAGGAACCAATGATGTGTGAATCAGCCAACCATCAATTACCAGCCCTGAGCTTTGCCCACTATGCCACACCATCCAAAAAAAACTACATATTTTGTTTGGGTATCAAATTGGTTTACCTCCTAAAATGCAAACATAATCACAGAATTAAAAATGTAATTTAAAAAAAAAATCATGCAAATCTCACCGTGTCAAAGAGGGCCATGCCAAAATTGATGGCTATAGCTGCGACAGTGAGAATGTTCCGCATACTGTTGTTTTCATGGACCCAGCAGCAAAACTGCTGAAGGAAGCCTGGAGAATGTTTAAACTCTTCAGCCAGGACCATCACAAGCAATATTAGATATCCCAGCAAGAACAGACAAAACTGTAATGCTGTCCAGTAATACAACCTGCAGGTAAGACAGTGGGGAATGGAGGTGAAGTTTAACATATCTAGCCTCTATGTAAATGTGACAAAAATATAATCTTTTTCAGGTGCTAAACATCAATTGAGAAGACTCTTTACCTGGGTACAGGGATGAGGGCTTGGACAGCCATGAGGAGAAGAAACATAATGAAGGAGCATACTAAATTGGTCTTAAACATCTCATCCCTCACCTGTGAGAACTAAACCAGGGAGCAAAATATAAAGAGTCAGTTTTTTGCTTTTGGTTTTGTTTCAAAAGACACCCTTAGGTTTAGAAAGAAAACCTGGGAACTCAAAGATTTACACATTTCAGTAACTTCATGTTTTTTGATCAATTGGATTGCTAAATTATTTTCATGATCTAAACTATACAAACCAGTGTTATTAGTCGAGACCAGCTCATTCAAGCCTTAGTCAAGACAGAGACCAAGTCAAGTCTGAGTCAGGTCCTCATGCACCTGAATTCATGACAGGACTCTTGCCCTGTTTACACCAGGTATTAAGATGCGTTTTGGTCAATAGGATCAAGTGGATGACGCTAAATACAGGTGTCAACATTTTAAGCTTGTCCACTTTCGACCACTTCCAGAGTTTAAAACGCATTTGACTGGATTTCTTTCGTAGTGTAAACACTCATGTGGTCAAAAGTGCACGAACAGCCACAAAAGACAACCTACTGTACTAACACTTAAACATTTTTGGAAGTGCGCTATAGCCAGATGGGATCTAAACTTTGTCGGCTGAAGACCCAAATTTGGTTTGAAGACCAAAAATGTACCAAGCACAATGTTCTCTCTCCATTCTTGATTTCTAACACAGCATTCAGCGTGGTCTAGCGGCGGTCAAAGCAAAAACGAAAGCTGTTGCTCTACGGATGTTTTTGTGTGTTTTTCCGTCATCTCAGGACGTGCTCATAAGTAAATTGCACAAGCTTAGTTTGGCAATTAGATTGAAAGATCAGATTTACCCACCCATAGACCCTCCCCTCGAAAAAATCAGGACAGAAGTGGTTGAAAGTGGACAAAGAGATGTATTGAAATACCAGATGTAAATGGGTATGTGTCTCCCTCCTCGTCTACTTGTGATCCGATCGACCATAAGGCATCTTAATATATTAGGTGTAAACATGGCCTCAGTCTCCAGTCCAAGACAATATATTTATCACATCACATACCTTCTCCTCAATGTGTGTATCCTTAAACACCAATGTGGCTGAAGTAATGTGCTCTTGGCGCATGCGCTCACTGCTGCGGAGATCGACTGCATGCTCTATCCGTTTGTTGATCTCCTTGGATGTGGATCTGCTCACTGAGGATGTAGGAAGTTGTGTGTAAGAGCCACTTGAGAAGGAGGCCAAGATCTGCAAGGTTAAAGTTCACCAGAGAGGCAGACCTCAGTTATTCTTCTACTGATAGAAAGCCATGCACAGTTAATATCAATGATGTTGCTAAATTGAACCTCTTTGTTCCAGGGACGGGATTTTAGATTTTCAGCTTTCATTTCATCTAGGTCCTCTTCCTTGTGGCAGATAAGGAAAGTGTCAATTTTGTATTTTCGTAGGAACTCATTGCGTTCATATCCACGCCCGTCCTCTGTTTGGTAATTCCCGTCCAAGCAGTCCAGAGTTGCGCGTGAAATGTGTATGCGTCTGTTGATGAAGTGGACAGTCAGAAGAGAGTGTTACACACAAAAGCAGTTCCTCTTAACACTAAAGTGAAACTGCACATTAGTAACTAGTCTGTTTAAAGACTGGGGTAATGTAACAGTGGAATGTGTTCGTATGATATCTACCCTTGTATAAAGTTTTGTTTGGTCACTCACCCAGGGATCCCCCCTGCTTCGAGCATGTTGGCAATGCCTACATCCCAGGACCACACATCAAACTGCCATTTTTGTAGACCAAGAACCCCACAAAGAACAGAGCCAGAGTGGATCCCAATACGCATATCCATGTCAAAGTTCAGCTGTTTCCTTATAGATCTAAGTATATACAGATATAAATCCTTAATACCTGTACAGATAAGCTCAGAAGGAGAGTAAACTATTATTAGATTAAGCCACAAATACATGTGGAGCCATTGATTCAGCTTTGCAGATTTAGGCAACCAAAATAATGTTTGCCTTATCCAGCGCTACAGTTTTTTTATTATATGCATTTCAATCGTCTAAAGCACACTATTTCTAATTCTACAGAAACTCTCTGAACTTATTGGTTATACTGGAAATAGCACTGT
Organism: Cyprinella lutrensis; assembly: GCA_027497675.1. NCBI lineage: Eukaryota > Metazoa > Chordata > Actinopteri > Cypriniformes > Leuciscidae > Cyprinella > Cyprinella lutrensis. The sequence continues at coordinate 22,804,130 of JAOTRC010000010.1, read as the reverse complement.
GTTGTACCGTATAGTGCTGATCATAGCTAGTCCCATCTCCACACAGCAACTGGCATGTGCCCGCTGAGGCTCTGGTACTCCAGACACACAGTAGTAACAGTCCCCTAAGATTTTTATTCTCAAGCAGTCATATTCCTAAAAAAGACACACATTGGAAATATCAGCTGAACACATCTTATGAGTTTAAAAATGGACAATGGTGTTCTGTCAGTGATTTCGCTCTAAAATACCAATTTCAGAAAAGCAAATAAAATCTGAAAGCATACCTCGGCTAGCCGGTCGAAACGTCCAAAGAGCTCATTGAGCAAGCGCACTAACTCCTGAGCGGACATGTTCATGGATAATAGTGTGAATCCCTTTATATCAGCAAAGAGAATGCTGGGAAAGAAAGAGAATGATGAGGTAGTCATAAAGGTTACTACAATAGTTTACAATAATCTACAAATCAGTTTTTAATTTCATTTTTCCATGAGGTCCATAACACCCCAATGCCACTGTAATATGCAGTTTGGTCAACACTGACATTGCATTATTTAGGTGATCCAAATGGTTGGTATTTTTAATCCAAATGATTTTCTCTAGAAAATGATATTTCACCATGAATTGAATGGTCATATTCTTATCGTTAAAACATGTCTTGTTAGATACCTGACATCTTTGTATTGATGGATGTATATTTTGTGAAATTGCTGTGGATCAAGGTCATCATCCATAGAAGTCATATCTGCAATCATCTCCAAGGCAACAAAGCGGGGTATGATTGACAGCACCAAACGCTCCTGAGGCGGGAACAAAAGCTGACCTCAGATATTCTCACTGAACCAACTTATAAATATTCTACTAGATGTGTTCTTCCAGTCGTAAGTATTAATGCTAATTCGTTAACATTACTGGACAAAGGACACTAGAATCTCAGCAAAACCTACAGACGTCAATTCCACTTGCCTGTCTCTGGTTTTCCATTTCTAGTTTCATGCGGCCTTCGATGCAGCGGCGTGTCTCAAGAAACGCTTGTCTCTGGGACCGGTCGGTCAGGTAATGGATGAACAGACCTGCCACATTCATGCACGTGTACAATAAAGCCTTGGCGAGAATCTAAAGACAAAGAGGCCAATTGAGAACCAATCTCTTAAAAAGGAAAATTGAATAATTGTACTCTACCTGGGATGACTAGAGCTAGAATGATAATTGATTTGTTTGGTTAGACAAGTAACTTCTACACAGGTCATCCATACATCTACCTTTCTTAGCAGTCCAACTTCACTGAGGTGACGTGTGGTCTCTGCAATGAGGTGCAGTATGGAGGTGAGTGTGCCAGCTCCGATTGCCCAGAGCAGTGACAGTGGCAGCAGAGTGTATGTGGCAAACAGGTTGAACAGAACATACCAGGATTGGTCTCTTTCCAATCCGTATGCCAGCCCCCCCAATATCTGAGCAGTCTGTGACAGCCAGCTAGCCATACCAGCATAATGCAACCACCTTGGGGAATGTGAGCGTTTACAGGTGAGTACCAAAACACACAAGGCAGTTGCGCAGGCCATGAAGAAGCCCGTAAACCAGCCCAGCAGTACGTCCGAACTGTCCGGTGCCAGCGCCAGGTAGAGCAAAAGCAGGTGTAGTTTGGCAGCTGCATCAATAATGTTGGTGACGACTAATGAGGTTCTTCTAGTGTGCGATGAATGGCGCTGGTAGAGTTTCTCGAGATCTTTGGACTTGAAGATGTGTCTCAATGTTGGCATATACACCCCATGGATGATGTGGCCCCAGTGCACAAAAAAGTCAGCATCACTGACGTAGCGCGCAGATGCTCCAGTCTGTGTACTAGATGCACTGCCTCGTTCCCCGAAAAAGGACGGATGAACTCTGGCAGCCGAGGACCGCCGTTTAGTCATACCCCGTGATGCTTTACTGCGTATCTGTTGGTTGATTTCCTCAATATAGGCATCAGTGACATGAATCTTTTGGGCTGGCTCCATGCCGAACTGCTGCTTCAGCTCCCGTTGGATGATGATGTGTTTCACCGCGTTCTGCCACAGCAGTTGCTTGCGCCGTACACTAGGTGACATTGAAGTGGGTATGCAGGATGGTGGCTGCATATTGTGGATGTCAGTTGTATCACTAAACGTTACCATGGCGATCACAGGCTTATCTTGCCACCATTACCCATGACATAGGGGCTCGCCCTTTCAAAGAGAGAGAGAAAAAGGAAATTCATCATAAGCACAAAGCCATAAGCACTTCACTTCTAGAATTTAAAGAAAAAGTAGAAAACTCTTTAAAATAGACTCCTTGTTGCTTTACTAGTGCCTAACTGTAGTAGTTTATTTATTTATTCTACAGGTGTACAAGTTACAACTGTTTACTGCATTGTTGACACATCAGACTGAACTGCTTAACTGGACCTGTGATGTCTCCCTCTAAAAGAGGCTGCCAGATTTAGCACTGAGCTCCATAATACTGTTAGCTGCTATAAACAATCCCTTACTGTGTGGCTCTATCTCGCCGTACACAACCCATCCCACACCTGTGATCCCAACTTAAACCAGCTCTTACTCAGAAAGCATAGATCAGTTTACAGATTTCAAATGTAAACAGAAGTGGTCAGCGAAACCATTACCACAGAGTACAGTACAGTGTAAATGTTGTTTCTAAAACTAGATCATAAATTAAAAGCAAAATCCAGGTAAAAAAATTTGAATTTCAGTTCATTTCTATATAAAAATATATTTTTATTTTTACACTAATAGAAACTGACCGGGAAATATTATAACTTACACATTAGGATTGTTTTCAAGCAAAAATAAAATAAATAAATATACAAAACAGATTATTTATATATAAATTGATGTAAAAATAATTTAGTTGTATATTTATACATTAAAAAATAAATATATATTTATCTATCATTTCCAATACTTTAAGTATCAATCTTTAAAATGTATTTGCTTACCTGTGAGTTAATAAACTTCCCAAAGCTTCTTTGTACATTTTGCTGCTCTTTGAAAAATCCACTTGTTCAACTCCATCGAAGAGTCGTTCCTTTGATTCTCTTGATCCTACATGTTGTTATCCACAGCATTCTTCTCAAAAAGCAGGTAAAGGAAGACAGACAAAAAAATCTAGATACCAACTTGGTGATGAAAAAGCACAAGACGTTTTTACGATTCATTGAGCTGAGAAGCGATCAACAGATTGCCACGCCGAAAGCGAGACGGAAGCTCAAGTTTCCCAAATAGGATTACTTACTCAGCACTCATGCCCTGGCTACTCAAAGCATCAATCACTGACGTCACATGATGCACAGTAGAGAAAACTTTAGCTAACAAGAGCCCTTCAGGGTCAAAGGTCATTACCTTAAAAATTCTGGGAGATTTGTCAATAGATATCTCATGAAATATATGTTAATAGTATAAAAGGCTAAACAAAGTAAATGCAAAATAAGTGCAGTGCAAAAATTGCACATACAATTTGGACACAACATTTATATTTAAAATAATATTTAGATGAACTACAGGCAGGGCAGGGCATAGAAATAGATGCATCATTACTTAAGTAAGCCGTCCGCCATATTGGAGCAGTCCGTGAACATTCAAGAGCGAGCTGACTGAGCATCTGCAACCGTAATCAGACACACGTTTGAATAAAATAAATATATATGAAATAATCTTCGGCAGATATTTTCAACACAACAAGACGAAGACGTCAGCTGACATTACAAAGTGACCACAGTAAAAGTAAAAACATTACAATTATCAAAGTAAAAACATACATATAACACAAACCAAACACAATCTCACCTGTAAAAGGTTATCTCATTTCTTCGAGAATTTAAATCTTGGCAGTTTCACAACCAGAAGCTGGCATCATATAATTTTAGTGACGACATGCCTAGAGCGGTCAAATGAGGCATCTACGTATACATATCTGTGGGGCAGATGAGTAAAAGAAAGTATCTTATTGGCTGAACTGAGCTAAGCAGGTCAGTAGGATCAGTTAATGTTGGCTATAAGCTGGATAAAGTGCTTGCGACAGAATTTACTAATTGTGAACTATGCACAAGACTTCGGACAGTGACCTGATGAGGAGAAAGTATTTTGCGATCACACAAGGTAAAATCAGGAAATAAACAAACAATGCAAACTAAAAGTCAGTGACTCAACAACCCTTCGTACCCCACAACTGTTGTTGTACAAGAGACAATAATGTTATCAATGGCTGATATACTATTGTGCCATTTATGTTTTGTTTTTTTTTGTGAACCAGAGCAATCATAATATAAATGATTGTCCATAATCACAGTTCTGAAATAAGTGCACATTCACATTACACATTTCCTGTAGAAAGCGAAAGTGGTACTTGCCTGTGCTAAACTTTCTGCTAAAAATATTAGCGGTCTGTGGGTAGTTACTACAAGGGTGTTGCTAACTTGCTAGGTTGTGGCTATAGTGTTTTAGGTGGTTCATCCACTAGGTAAAAATAGAAAAATAAGTTTAATACTTAGGGTTAGAGATATCATCAAAGACCTGAACCTAAGCAAGTAATGCATGCCTTAGCAAGCACCACCAATGACGTTTCACATGAGGAAAATGAGGAAACACCAGAGTAATATGGGTAGACATATTGAACAAATTGACCATTTACTCTTAGAAGAAATGGTTCTATTTAGAACCAGAAATGGTTCCATCCCCCGCTTCATATATGGAACTCCAAAATGG
>JAOTRC010000010.1:22396017-22414185 GCA_027497675.1 Cyprinella lutrensis | reverse complement strand
GGGGGTGAGTAAAACAAAAAAATTTTTTTTTTTTTTTTTTTTTTTTTTTTTAGTAAACTACACCTTTAAGGATGTTTAGAAAATTATTCTGTGAAAAATAATGGTTAACAAAATTGTTTTTGGTCTTCAGGTTAATGCATGGAAATGCTAAAAGGTTTGCATCTGTCCTCTGTTGTTTCAGGCATCTCGATAACTTGATAATATCTGTCTGTATTCACTACCTGTTCACCTCTGTTGAATATCTATTGAACCTTTTAGCGAGAAAAGCGCCAGTGATCTGTTTTGTTTGTGACACAGTGGTGAAATCATATTTGAGGGCCAAAACTTGGTTTTTACGAGATGGATCTATTGCCGCAGGAAAATGTCAAGACCCGAAATGCAGAGAGACCATTACCATAAAATTAACATTTTAATTAAGCCAATCCATAAACTGCATCAAAATACTTCATACTAATAAATGCATTTCTATTTATTGCAATCTGCAGTGGATTTCAAACAAGTGGGCCTGTTCTGAACTGAAATGAAACTTCCCACATACCTCTATAGGGATCCATAACATCCATTACTTTTGGCCATCTTGGTTAAATTATGATCCATGCATATGAATTCCAGGCCAAAGGCTGAGTGATATTTCAGAGGGCGAATCCCACTGGGAGAAGCGATGAGGCAAAGCGCTTGTTTGGGACATGATTAGGCTATAACTTCCGAAGTTCTGCAAACAAAAACACAATCAATATTTAATGAGTATCTATAATGACATAGGGAGGAGCTCACAACTCCTTCTGACCTTGGTAAATAATGTAAGTTAACTTTTTTTTAAACTACCGTGAACTGTTTTGAAACAGGCTGACCCATACAGTAGACTTTCTTTAATAAAAGTTGTTTTGGGATGTTGTGGTCAAATAGGTTACATGAAGCATAAGATCATTTCTTTTTGAATCTTAATAAGGTGCATACTCGTGCCGAGAAGGAAACGGATTTAATAGTTTAATTCACACCTTAATTAAACCATGTTTTAGGTGATCAACCTCTGTGGGGCCAGTTATAATTGTGTGTAATATATTCTCATTTTCAACCCAGGCAGCCTAGTAAATGCTGGCCTCTGCAATTACGACTGTTGGTGCGATACTGGCTAATGTTTCTTTAATCACAAAAGTCAATAGGGCTTTTTGTTTTATTTTTGGTCCTTTGGGAACAGTGAAAGATAGAATCACATTCGAGTCGAGACACGTGCATGATCCCTCGTGTCACCACTTCGACTTCAAACAAAATCATGATATGATCTCCTTAAAAAAAAGTTAATTGGATTTTTGCATCTCAGGAAACTAAACAGTGTTTTAAAGAAAATCAAAAGTTCTAATCTAGTCTAAAGTATCTGTTTTATCCATCCATCCATCTATCTATGTGTCTCTCTCTATCCATCTATCTGTCTCTCCATCCATCTATCCCTCTGTCCATACATCCCTCTTTCTGTCTCTCCATCTATCTATCTATCTATCTATCTATCTATCTATCTATCTATCTATCTATCTATCTATCTATCTATCTATCTATCTATCAGTTTGCCATTGCACAGTTTTCTACAAAATGTGACATTCATTACAAGTTTCAAGTCAAAAACGCCATGGAATGGGAAGATGCCGTGAAGAAGATATCTCAACAGAGAGGATGGACTAACACTGCAAAAGCCATTCAATATCTTGTGTGAGACACGACTGCTGATATTTCATTGAATTTATTTCATCTATGCCATTAAAAGTAATATTGTTTCTAATATAGTACCATATGACAGATGTCTGAGCAATCATGCAAAAAGCACATGCTATTAAATGCAGGAATAAATGGATACACACACCTCTACAAGTTTTTAGCTTTTATGACTTTTAATAAGGTTTTACACCACATTGTAAGTTGAACCATGTTTCAAAGACAAGCAATGTAAACTTAATAGTAATTGATCATATACAGTTGCATAATTGCATTGTTGACTGAATATTTTGTACTAATTCATTTTTCAATAGGAATGAGCTATTCGTAAGTAGTGGACGTGTAAGACCGTCAGCCAGTAAAATTTTGATTGTTATCACGGATGGTGAATCAACTGATTCAAAGTTGACTGAAGCTGTTCAACAAGCACAAGCTAAACATATAACGCGATATGCTATTGGGGTAAGATTTGATTTCCACTTATATTTTGCCTTTGCTAAATTCAAAAAAAGACTTAACTTTATTGTGCAAAAAGTGATTATACTGCTCAGGCAAAATCAACATGTTTTCTATGTTGATGTGATTTGCCTTGGAAAAGTTTTGAAAGATTTGAAATTTTCAGTGAACAAACACAAGATCGGATGTGGCCATCCACTTTTTAGAATAAAAATCATTCATCGAAAAAGGGTTATTAAAATATCAAAAATCAAAAACCCTTATTGAAATCATTGCATTTATGAAGTGTTACAATTATTATTTCATTTTTCTTAGGTTGGCGATGCTTTTGATATTGGCAAAGCAATAAGGGAGCTGGCAATTATTGCATCTTTACCCACCAATAAGCATGTGTTCAAGGTAACGGGTTTTGACGCTCTGGAAAGTATTCGTGAAAAACTCAAAGAGAACATTATAGCCATCGAAGGTATGTTTGCAGACAGAAACGAATAACAGAGAATGTTTACATTTTACATTTATCAGCTTTCATGTTAGTACAGATTTGTTCAATAGATAGATGATACATTTCTAGTTAACCGTTGCTACTTTTATTTGCTAGGAACCCAGACCTCTGGAGATTCATCCCGAATGGAGTTTGCACAGGACGGATTTAGTGCAGCACTCACATCAGATGTAATTCTATGTATTTCACTTATTTGAAACAAGGTTTTGTTTTTTCATTATTTGCAAGTTAGATATCCATTGAAGTTGATATCCAAGAAGTAAATTCTGATGTTATCTGCATTCAGACCGATATGATAATGACCGCAGTGGGAGCTTTCCAGTGGAAGGGTGGATATCAGCTGTACAAAACAGATGATATTTCAGATCAGTCTTTCAAGTCTAATTCACTCTTTCAAGCTGGAAGTGAGCATGACAGTTATTTAGGTGAGAATCGAGATCTCTTCTTCGATTGTGCAAATCAATATAAATCAGTCAAAATAAATTTTTGCCTATTTTCTTCACAGGTTATTCCTTGACAATAGCAACAACATTCAGAGCAAAGTATGCAGTCATGGGAGCACCAAGACACAAGCATAAGGGACAAGTAACTGTTTCAAGAATTGATCGAAGTGATGTAAAGCAACTGGATTCTCCTAAGGTTGTATATTTATTTATGTAACATATTTTTAGCACATCACAAATTAATGTAAGCGAGTGAAAGTACATGAACTCGGAATAGCGGTATGGTAACTATATTGCTTCTTTCTTTCTCAGCCTCAGATTGGCTCCTATTTTGGAGCTGAGGTGTGTGCGGTGGATCTGAACAATGACTCCAATACAGACCTACTTTTGGTATCGGCACCAACGTACACAGAGTCTGACCGAGAGGGCTTAGTGGCTGTTTACATCTTCACGCGTTGGGTCAGTGATTTTTGGGGGGATTCAATTAAGACTATTATTTTTAAAGAGCTCATAAAGACTGAATAAATATACATTTGTTCCTGTTTAACCCTGTTTCTCCTCTCTTTGTTATATCTCTACAGGCAAACGTCATTTTTTCGGATATACTTCTGGGCATGGCAGGTCAGAGGGGTCGGTTTGGCTCTTCTCTGGCTAGTCCAGCAGATCTGAATGGTGATGGTTTCATGGATGTGCTGGTTGGGGCTCCTTTAGAGGAGGATGGACAGGGCAGCATCTACATCTTCAATGGGATAGATGGAGGGATCATTCCCAAATACTCACAGGTGAAAAATACGTGGATAGGTGACAGGGATAGTTCACATAAAAAAGAATTCCGAAAAATGTGGTTTCCTTTTCCTTGACTCACGTATAGACTCTGATGTTTTTGTTATCGGTTTTATTCCCTCTTGAATGAAACAGAGGATTGCTGGGTCATCTGTGGGACAAGGTTTGCGGTTCTTTGGGATTTCATTGAGTCAGTCTTCTCTAGACCAGACTCGAGACAGCCTTCCTGACATTGCCGTTGGGTCTAAGGGAGCAGTTCTGCTTCTCAGGTCTATTTTCTGCTTTAAAGAACTAAATTAAATACAAGTGTTTCAGCCATAATCATTCATATGTGTTTTGTCTCTTTCAGGTCCAGACCCATCATGCTCTTGGAAACCAAAGTAACTTACAACCCAAGCAAAATACCAACCGGTGAAACAGGCCAGTCACTAGAAAACACCATGAGAGTGTGTTTCACCATGCATCCATACAGACACAGCATACGAGGTTTGTCCAAAATTAGAAGTATTCCTTTATGTTGTAGTTAATCTTAAAGTGCATGTGCAAATTTCCAAATTAATGTGTGTCCAATTTCCATTCTCTGAGAATCAAAACAAGCCCAACTCAGCAGCTTTGGCTCAACCAATGGCATGAGTTTGGGGGTGAAATGGGCTTTATGCCCAGCTGCACTACTTCCTGAACTTCAGCCATCTCCCTGTTTCCTGTCTGCCATTATTGGCCAAATTGATAAATTCAAGTGTGCTTGACCTCAGTAGTCATGGCAACAATAATCAGACACACCTGAATTTATCAATTTGGCCAATAATGCCAGACAGGAAACAAGAAGCAGGCTGAAGTTCAGGAAGTAGTGCAGCTGGGCATAAAGCCAATTGTTTAGCTGATTTTTATCCAAAATATCATCTGTAATTTATACAGAGAATGTCCTAAATATCACCTGCAATTTCTAAACCTGACGTTTGACCCCACAACAACCATTAAACAGTAAAACAGATCTAAAGACCCTTAGTGGACTGAAATGGTTTGTGGGTGGGACAGGTGCCTCTACAGCTCTCCTAAAACAGACACTCTCTGTTTCGTGTTCCACAGCAGACCCCCCCCTCTTTCCTCAACAGTTGCCGTGGTCACATTGAGTGCAGAGGTTCACTTCCATGTCACAAACCCACAATTCACCAGGGCCTCTGTTGCCTCATCAGCAACACATGGAGCTCAACTGTTCCCCTGACCACAGTCCAACTAAAATCCCTTCTGTCCTCTTTTTGCAAAGTCCAAAATGAATACCCTGTCATCATTTACTCACCCTCATGTCGTTCCTTTAACAATTTTGCATCAAGCATGACTAGAGTCTAGACTGACTGAATCAATAAATCTGCTTATGGAGTGGCACCCCATGTGGGCTCACAAAAAAAAATCACTACATTTCTACATCCTTTACTCAAGTACATGTTTACATTCCAGTCTCTCTTCAACTTGCCTTGACAATGTCCTTTGCTCCGACTTTCTCTCATCTCCTACCGCCCCCTTCTCCCTCGTTTTGAACGCACCCAGGCAGATTACCTGCAAATGGATGACTGGGGGCCAAGGGTTCCCTCTGTCAGCAGAGGCACAAAGCCAGGAGGCTTCTTTATTCTCACATATTAGAGAAAAGAGCCCATGTTGAAAACTGTGGGCCTGTTAAAGCTGTAAGTGATGTGCCCTGATCTTCCCGGATTCATTAGATGTGTTGAATGCACTGCTGTTTCAGCAGGTTAGGTCCTATTAGCTGGGTGTTAGCACTCAACATTTCCTTGTCCTTAAGCTATTTGGGTAGAAATAGAAACCTTGTCAGGTTACACAGTCTAAAACCCTCATTGTTTGAGAGCTGTCACATCAGAAATGGAGAGTTATTGCTCGCTGTAACTCTATCTGTGAACAGGTGTGAAAGCGCTAAACTTGAAGCGTGAACAATGAATTTGAGCTGAATTAAAAGCAAATAGTGTCTTTTTATTGCCAAATTGAAATAATTAATGCCATATTGAATCTACAATCAAATTTAAACAAGTTTATATTTCAAGAATTTATAGAAAATATATTTTATAATAAAAATAGTATTATTCATTTGAATTTAAATTATTTTATCTTAATTATTTTAAAAATAATATTGTTTTTTTTCACAATGTATTTTCTGTTGATTGTATGCAATTCAGTAATATATTTGTGTATAATTAAGTTGTTTCCTCTAATATATTTTAGCTGTGTTCTTACATTAAAAGTTGTATATATAATTCAAGAATAATGATGTTTTTTAATGGCTCTCTGCAAATGTGGATTGTGGACGTTTTTTTTGCATGATTTTCATGATAGATGCAATATATATTATATAATGTCTTTAATTAATGACAATAAAAATGAAAGTATAAATAATAGATATAAGCTATATACTGTATATTATTATTATTAATAATAGTTAATTATTAATTATTGATTACATTCTTGCTATGCTTTGATGCCATTTCACTGTTATTTGTTGTCATTTGACAATGTAATTTATATGTGGACAAGATATAGTTTCCTAATTATGCTCTTCTAGCAAAAATTCTTCCAGCACAATTTTTTTTTCCACATTAATGAATTAAAGATTTTCTCCTAGCTTATGTTGCAGCCAACATGACAAGAGTGGTTAGATGATCTCTCTTGACAAGCCATTCGTTTTACAGGCTCATATGAGTGTTTTATTGTTGAATACAAAACCACTTGTCTCATTGTTTGAGCCCTTGGAAGATATATGCGAATGTCTAGTACAAGAATGTACAAATCCTGGGAAAATCCATCAACAGTAAATACAGAAGTTAAAACTGTGTGGATCGTTTTACACCTCAGATACTGGTATTGGTGTTTGCTGACAAATAAGCAGAATATTTCACCTCCAGCACTCTGGACAGCGCTAGTTTCGCTTAATTTGTGAAAGACTCCATGAAGTGGGTTATATAGTGCCCGGAATACCAAACATTCCTGTCAAATTCCCTGTAAAATAACGATGAGCTTTAACCACCACTTCAGCTGCTCTTCTGTAGTGTATTGGTTACTACAGCAGCAGTGTCATTGTCTCAAACTGAGCAGTGTATCAGTGTTTTCTCAGTTGCATATTGTTGATTTTAAGGGTCCTGATGACAGAAAAATGCCCCATGACCCCAGCATCAAATGCATGAAAACTATTTGACCTTTGACCTGGAAATCTAAAGAGCCCAGGGCAACTGGGCACATAGAACATGGCATTTTAGATAGAATGATGGCAGCACACTTATTTATAAATCGTATTTTAAAAATGACACATTTTCAGTTCAATAGCAAAACATGTAGGCCCATTCAAATATAGCCTACTGTAATAGCAGAACACTTTAATGGTAAAAGGGAATTGAGCTACCTGTGGGGTGTATTCATAGGGAGCTGCTGTAGATACGTCAAAACGAGTCGTTTCATTGTAGTCCGATTCTTGGAGGAGACGTTCATTAGAAGTGATTCATGCAGGGGTTTGCAGTGTTTCTCGCGCGAACTAGCCTACACGATGAGGTAAGATAAGAAACACCTTTATAATAAAATATCAAACAAGAATTGCATAACAGTAGCTATGTTTACAGGCATATCTCATTTAGGATGGCGTCATGAAACTGGAAGACATTTAAACGAGTAAACTGACTATTTACAACTTTGTTGTTGTTGTTTTTTTTACATATAGCCGCTGGTCTTGTTAATAACCAGCTCATATGTTCCAAAACACACTTACCACGTGATACTATTGTGAAAAGTTGTCTTGTTTGAAGATTATCGAACATAATTCGTTATTAATTTTACTACAAGCAAGAGCCGTGAGTCTACTGGGAAAAATTTGAGTGATGATTCAAATGAGTCGACTCATTAAACCATTCATCAGTTGAATGAACCGAATCTCCTAAATGAATCAGACTCGTGCGTAAAGACAGAGTACAGAACATAAAAGGTGCTCAGTGCGCTTCAGCCGCAATCGACACGGAGCTTCATTTTCTGACTGTAGACACTGAACCAGCGCTTTATTTCAAATGAAGCGTCCTCTCATTCCACTAATAATTTTTCATACGTGATAAAACAGCTGTCTTCGCCATGAGCTGCTTGGATGTCATGTATCAAGTTTATGGTCCACCTCAACCTTATTTTGCCGCAGCATACACACCTTATCACCATCAGGTATGTTCGTAAAGTTCAATTTATTATTATTCTGTGGTGTCAGAAGAAGACAGTTTTGTGTTTGTGGTTTGTTTGGAGATTTGTGAGTAAAACTTTCTCTCCTCGACTTGTTGCGCTGCGCGTGCACGTTGACAAAATAGTTTTAAAGTGAGTCACGTAAGTTAGTTAATGTTGATGATTTTTTTACGTGATTAATGGCAGTTTAAGTGTTATTTAAAGATATTAAAAACAAAACGTGAACATATTTTTATTTTCTGACAATGTACATGACTTTTTCTGACAATGTTTCTACAACATTATGTTGTAGTAGGCTATATCACTTGCATGATACGACATTAGTTATTTTATATATCTGATTATACATGTTTATTAATTTCCTTAATAAAAGCTTATTATGGACTTGGAAATAGATATTTCTTTATTTGACAGATATCATGTTATCTTCAATGCATATTTAGTTTAGGATAAATACATATATTATAGCCTACATATAATACATATTGAGTATATATTAGCCTATATATTTGTGACATATACCGTGTATAGACAATCTACAGTATGTTAGCATTATAGGAACTTACATTGTGCAACACCAAACACACTACACTATATAGTTTCTCCCTTTATCTTTCCATGTATGAATAGAGTCTGTGTGAGTGTATTTCTGAATCATGTAAATAGATTTTGCCTTGTTTTTTTCTTTCAGAAATTGGCATTTTACTCGAAAATGCAAGAATCACCAGAGACTGTCAGCGGAAGCAGCTCTTCTTTTTCCAACCTCTCTGGGCCACCCATAAAAGAGGAGGACTGCGCCCGGGAGAAAGATCACCCGCCGGAGGCTGAGTACATCAGCTCCAGATGTGTGCTTTTCACGTATTTCCAAGGGGACATTAGTTCGGTGGTGGATGAACATTTCAGTCGAGCTTTGAGTCAGTCTAGCAGTTATGCACCGGGATCCACCAACAGCAAGACCGCGAGAGGCACATCGTCCTGGAGAGGTGGGAATCTAATGCAACCTGCATTATTAATTGAATTAAATTTAACTTTATTGGCCAAGTATGCCTGAGCAAGGGATTTATCACCGATGTAAGGCATCCACACAGTGCATTTAGAAATACATGCAATGTATTTGAGTAATTATAGATAACAAAAAAACTAATGAATAAGTATAACAAATAACAGGACACCCAGTTTAGGTATACAAAACAATAACACACTGATCCACAGAAATAGCAATGGAAATCCTGTTACTTACAGTAGGTTATATAAATAAGTATGGCACTTAAATATGATATTGCACAAAAAGAGAAGGAAATAGATTTAAATAGTTCATTTATACTATAAGTAGTATGTCTTGTCCTTGCATTCTTTAGGATTGTACAGCTATTTATCATGATAATGGGCACAATTTTTCCTTGTTTGCTTTAAGGTCGCTATTAGAAAGCAAATTAGTTTGATTATGATTTTTTTTACAATTATTTTAATTAACATATTTTCTTTGCATCATCTATGTGTGATTTTTTTGGATTTATTTTGCATTGTTATTTTGCAAAGCTAATGCAAAACAATTACATTTGTGTGTAGAGGACAGTTTGTCACGTTTATTTTGTTAATCCAAATGTGTGAGCATTCATTTTAAATCTCAAACAGAATATTTGAACTGTTGTATATTGGAATTATCACAGGCTTTAGTGCATATTAACATGCCATACATCTAAATGTGTTCCTCCCCAGAAGGCTCATTCCCTATGAGCCAGAGAAGCTTCCCTCCCTCGTTCTGGAACAGCGCGTATCAGCCGTCGGTCTCAGCGTCTCTCAGCAGCGCCCTGGGTTCCTCCCACACGGATCTCCCCTTCTCAGCGGACCCTTATTCCAGCGCGTCTCTACACAGCCACCTCCACCAAGCCACCCCGGAGCCCTGGCACCCCTCTCACCACCATCACCCCTACTCACTCAGCGGAGCCATCGGCACCCAGGGGTCCGCTTACCCCCGGCCCTCCATGCACGACATGTACGGAACGCACTTTGACCCCCGTTACAGCTCTCTGCTCGTGCCCTCGGTGCGGCCCCATAGACTTCCTCCGGCCACGGTGCCCGCGGCTGGAGCCTCGCCGTGTGACATCAGCAAGAGCGAGCCGGGCAGCTCGGCGTGGACCGGAGCTTTCACAGCGGCGAGCTCTGATATGAGCCTGAACATGGATACAGGTGTGAACATTCAATCCACACACAGCAGACCCATGGTGTATTCATGCACATAATAAGCTACACTTTAAAACACATATGGATGGTATTGCTTTTGAAAACTCAAGAGGCATTTAAAGAATTTTATTAAAAAGAAGTTTGGTTTTAAATGATAAAAAAAGGAGAAAACAAGTGTTTTGTGGCACTTTCTAGTTGTTTCTGGTCATATAAAAGGTTTGAAGTATCTTATATGATTAAAAATAGAGCAAAAACATTGTAAAAAATATTACAATTCTCATAACTGATTTCTATTTGAATACATTTTTAAAATGTAATTGATTCCTATGATGGCAAAGCTGAATTTTCAGCATCTTAGATCCTTCAGAAATCATTCTAATATGCTAAATATTTGTCGTGACAACCGTTATACTTTGTTTTCACGATTCTCTGAGGAATAGAAAGTTCAAAGAACAGCATTTATTCACAATTTATAACATTGTAAATGTATTTACTGTCACTTTTAATCAGTTTAATGCACCCCTGCTAAATAAAAGTATTACAAAACATTTTTTTTGACTGAACTCTTAATGGTAGTTGACATGAAATGTGTAATGTGAATTTCAAGAAAATTTATATCATACATGCACACAAAAAATAACCTTGACACCAGTTTATTAAGAATGAGTGCAAAAATTGTGCAGGAAAGTTCTGAGAAAAGCTTTGTCTGTAAACTCCACTTTCCAATTATCTAATGCAATGACATTTAGACTTGTGAAGAGTTTTTTAGTCTTAAAGCATACTTACATTTGAGGGCCGCCAAAGGTTAAACACGTCATAAAAATCAGACAAAAAATCACATAATGTCGAATAATACCTAAAAGAGCTTCTTGAAATACTGCACATGAACAATTTGAGAATTTATTTTCAATCTTGTTATCTTCAAGGTTTCTGACGTTGGCCTCTGCTTTTTTTCACTCTTAAAGACTCTTCATCTTTAAGACTTTAAATGCTTTCTTTGCTTCAAGTCTCACTTTTCACTCCGTATTTGCTACTCTTTTTCCCTCTTTATCTTTTTTTTCCCCTTTCCTTCTTCCTCTCAGGTCTACAGAGCCAGGATAAGAGCAAGGACTTGTACTGGTTTTAGTGCCCTGCGGCCACTTCTTTCTCTGGCTTTTCTGTAACAGATTCTCATCTCACTTGCAGCTCGGCGCTACACCCTCTGCAGCGGGACCATCCTAAGCTGAAAATGGATAAGAACCCTTCGGATGAGTGCAAAACCCTCTCAGTAAAGAGGAGCAAACGTACTGTAGCAGCTGCTCTCGCCCCTTCCCTCCCCCGAACCTCAGCACTCTCAGCGAAACGGACCCAAAATAAGATTTAAAAAGAGACAAACGTTACTTTTGGGGGAGCCGAACTTGCAGAAAAGACGGACTGGCTATGAAGACTTTTCTTTTGACCAGAAATAAGTTTCTGAGCAGCATTCCCTATCATCGCTGAAGACAGAGGAGGGCTATTTGAAGCCACTTGACTCTATCTATATTGCTTTCAGCACCTGTCATCGACAACTGTTGTGGAACTTAGCAGACGCACAGACAAGCGCTTTGACCGAGCAAGCGCCCTGGATTTCATAAAAGAGGCGTTTTGTTGTATCTGGACACACTGCGAAAGGGAACAACTGGTTTGGCTTTTCATTTTTTTTTGTGAGGCGTGGTGTAGGTTCGATACGAACACTATTAAGCCGTACTGTATATACTTTGTGTCTTAGTGTGTCCAGTGCTACATGTAAGATCAAACAAACGAAATATTGACTCTTTCATTTGTACTTTTTTAAGAACCACTTTTAGTCGCCGTCGGCTTAGGTCGACGTCTCTCACCACGCTATATTTGAATGTATCACATGTAATATATTACCTTTGAAAGTATTTTTCCAGGACAATGAGGCGTTATCTGTTTTGTTATTATGAGTTGTGTGTCTTCAGCCTATGAAACAGAAATGGAAATAAAACCAGGGGATGCACACTTTAGGTGTTTTAGAGGTTGCCTGTAAAATTGTGAATGCGATCTATTATCCAAAAACATTTTTTTTATACCGAACACATCTTGACAATGACGTTTATTCAAGCTTGCTTTGGGCTCTTGGAAACAAAAGGCTATTATAAATAGGCTGCAACCTTCGAAACCTTAAAACGACTTAAATTATTGATTTATTTCAACATAAATGTTTTTTCTGTGACAGTATGTATGACATGTTACAGAAGGATGGGCTACTTTTAATCACACTCTTAAAAATAAAGGTTCTAGATGCGGGTTTTCCACAGCAATGCTACATGATTTGTAATCACGACATTTTTTCTTTTGTCAAATCAACTTAAATAATTTGTGCAGTTCAGATAACGTAATATTTTAAGTTTCTGATGATTAAATCAATCACCTTCATTGTATTAACTCAATTTTTCCATTTCAGTGAACTTAAATTTTTAAGACAGCCAGGTTACTTCATTTTTAAGTTAAACCAACAATATTTTTTTACAGGGTTCCAGAAAGAATCTTTCGGTAAACCATTTTTTTTTTATAAAATAACCATTTTCTCTTAATGTGAAGAACGTTTTAAAAATCTAAAGAAGCTTTTTTCTTCTATAAAGAATCTTTTGTGCAATGAAACGATTCGTTGGATGTGAAAGGTTCTTCATTGAACCATAGTTGCCAATGAAGAACCTTTATTTTTAAGAGCGTGTGATGTTTTTGTCCAATGAAAAGGAATTGAGAAGGCGAGAAAGAAAGCGGGAGGCTCAATGTTATCACGCTGACATTTGATCCTTTGCCTTTTGGTTGTGTTCGCAGTGAATACCAGACAGCTGTTGATTAATATTGGCTTATGACAACAGCAATGATGGACAAGAGATGTGTGGCCAGGAGTTTCTCTTGCTTAAGTGTGTAAAACAAAGGCCTCCTTTTTAAAAACTAGCACTGAGTGCTCTTCTAAAGTGCTGTGGGTGCATGAGAAAATAATGTAGTTCATATGGCAGATTAAACAGTCACATTTCAAAATGTATAACTGGTGTACGCAGTTACTACTAAGCCAAATTGTGTATTTTTTGTGACTGCAGTGTTGCAAAGTATGTGTATTTTTTTAAATGTCTATTGAAACTAATCTGGTTGTATTTGTAGCCTGCTTCTCTCCATTGAATTCAAAGTTGATTTCATTGTATTTGTCATATGCGACGGCATATCTGCCGACTGACAATGAAATGTGTCATTCAAGCTCACTATTTGAACGAAAATAGAAGTAAATTATATTGAAAAAACAAAGTAATATAGGTCTAGACAAATTAGAAGTGTAGAGGAGACCGGGGCTTGCTGTCACATGTCTCAGAGTTTATTTTTGAATGTCAGTATCAATATAACCATTTCTGTGTTAACATTAGTGTCTATAGATTTGGAACTTTAGCAGAGCATGTTGTCACACAGTATTATGGGCCCTTGTCAGTAATAGACTTTAAATGAAATTGCTTCACAAAGAAATTTAAAAGTAAACCATTAAGCAAAACAATTAATGAAACACTATGTGCAAGATTATTTCGAAAAAAACAACAACTAGCCTACTTGAAACTAATTAGCATTAGGACACATTCGTTATTACGATAGGAAAACGAAACAATAGGCCTACAAGAAATTAGGTTTATACAACAGCTAATGTGCGCATG
Organism: Cyprinella lutrensis; assembly: GCA_027497675.1. Lineage (NCBI taxonomy): Eukaryota > Metazoa > Chordata > Actinopteri > Cypriniformes > Leuciscidae > Cyprinella > Cyprinella lutrensis. The sequence goes on along the minus strand of JAOTRC010000010.1, from coordinate 22,400,212 downwards.
AATCTATAAGCATATGATTACGCAAAGCTGTCACATTATCCCTGCCCGGTAACTCCGTGCCAATATTAGCATGACTGACTGGACTATTTACAGTCGCGCCGCGCGCGCAGCACCAGAAACAGCGCGCGCAATTACTCGCAAGAGCGACACTCGATATCCACCGTTTCAGTGACTGGAGGATTTGTGATGTAGAGGCATAATATCGCAGCAGTAGCTCTTTAATTGCCGAGCCCTAATTAGGGGCAAGAGGCCGAGCTGTCAGTCACATTATCCCCAAAATTCAAACGCAGTCCCATGTACTTTTTTGGAGTGGCGTCGAGCAGCCCGCAGCCAGTTGTCACTAAGCCCACCGTTTGCCGAAAGGAGGACAGACATCAGCCATGTGAAAGGTCAACTTCCAACACTTTAAAAAGCAGATCAACAGTCCGCTGGTATTTTAATCAGCTTGAGTCTAATGTTCTCTATCAATAAAGTAGTTAACTTAAACGACCATGTTATAACTGTTAAGCTTTGCCTGGTAAACTATTACGGGCGCTGGGTTTCTAATACATTTACGAAGGGTTACAATCCGAATTGTGCTTAAAAGAAATTGATGTATAATTATTACATTTATCTTTCTCAGCCACCCCCTAAAACATATACAGTATTTATCCACATTAAAAAAAATGCATGGGATGAAAATAAAGTGCAGGCCTATTATTGAAAACATGTTTTATATTTTATAGGCCTATTTGCTGCAGATTTGTCGCTACATGTCCAAGATTTTAATCTCATGTTCCAGCATATCCCAATGGTGCCAAATGATTGAGATCTGGTGACCGTGGAGTCATTTGAGTTAAGTGAACTCATTGTCATGATGATTTGAGCTTTTGAGACATGGCGTGTTATCCTGCTGGAAGTATAGGCTTTAGAAAATGGGCACACTGTGGTCATAAAGGGATGGTCATGGTCAGCAACAATACTCAGGTATAGGCTGTGGTGTTTAAATGATGCTCAATTGGTACATTGCAAATATAGCCTTCAGGTTCTTATCTGACAGAAGTGGCACTGGTGTGTATTCTGCTGCTGTAGCTCTTCTGCTTCATGGTTGGATGTGTTGTACGTTCAGAGATGCTCTTCTGCAGACCTCGGTCTGACTATTCACATCTGACCTCTGGCATCAACAAGGCATATACCCCCACAGGGGTGAAACAGCAGCTCAGGATATTTTCTCATTTACTAATCATTCTTTGTAAACCCTAGAGATGGTTGTGCGTGAACTTCAGCAGATCATCTTGACCATGTCTACATGCCTAAATTCATTGAGGCGTACAAATGCATGCCTAAACTGACATATTATCTGATGATTTGATTTTGTGTTAATGAGCAGTTGAACAGGGGTATAAAGTGGTCCTGGAGTGTATATATATATATATAGTATATTAAAAACACACGTTTTATGGGGACTTTCCATAGACATAATGATTTTTATACTGTACAGACTGTATATTCTATCTAGCCGTACCCATAAACCTACCATCACAAAAATTTTTCTACATTTTTACTTTTTCAAAAAACATCACTTTATTGATTTATGATTTATAAGCTGTTTTACCCATGGAGACCAAACATGTCTCCACAAGGGCAAGGATTTGGGATAGTGCCATATATGGGGGGAAATTTTGTCCCCATAATGTACACACACACACACACACACACACACAGTAAATAAGAGATTTCTGCCTCGGGTGTTTAGGCAAATACCTATAGTAATTGTATAACTTAATTATCAAAAGATTAATTTTTCTTTGGAACTTGCATTTATAATCCACTTGGCTGGAACATCTGAGGAGGCCCATGCAGTCTCAATGAGCATGAAACTTCTGGATGCTGCCATACTCTCCTTCATTTGTCCGAATGAATGCACTCAACAAAGCATAACAGCTTCCAGCTATCATTTATTCTATAATAAGCGACCAGAGCCCTGCCATCAGAATTCTGCCAAACATAATCTCAGTGCATCGCCTGTGGTAATCCAACCTCAATACTCAAGATGCAAATGTAAACAAGTGTTGGCCAAATCACAGAGGGAATTGATTTTTATTTAGACTATGGGCACTGCGCCACAACTGTTACTGTTAAGAAAAGAACTTGCCTCTAATGGTAATTCATTCTTGAGAGATCAGTGAGTATATTAAAAGACGCCTTGTCGTAACTTTGGCCACCTTTGGCTCCTACAGGCATGCTTTGCATAGTTCAACTATGAGGGTCTGTCAATCTCCAAAAATGACAATCAAAAAGCATATGTACCAAGCAGTGCATATTACAGAGCATAATTTAACCAGACCATAGTTTTTAAATCTCGAGCACTACCGTTAAAAAGCTGCACCATATGTAAATATATGTGAACATGAATTAGACTTGACGGCTTAGCTACATTTCGTCTCGTCTTCACACAAAGCTATTGTCATGGTTAGTTGTGTATGAAGTCCAGACATGATAAAAACAAAGATATTTTAATAAAACAAACTCAGAAAGTCCACAGTAGAGTAGTTAAAAAGTACCGACTTGGTACCGAAGTCGGTAGATATTGAATTTAAAAATATGTTGAAAAAATACGTTTGCACAACAACAATGAACTAAAAATAAAAACGTTTTTACTTTGCGTTTTTTGCGTACAGACAACTACATTGTCAAAATGATCTCCGTTCACTTCACACCGATCCGCGAAAACGATTAAAAACACTGTATTATGCACGACAGGCCAGTAGTTGGCGATGTCACTTTGTGAAGAAACCCTGCGCATACAAGTTGCACATTGAAACCCGTTTATAAAAGTTAGCGTTTTCAGGCCTCCAAAACGCATTTGTCGTTGAATGAATTTGGCCAAAACGCATTAAAAAAATAAAATATTTTAGTTGAAAACAGTGAAGCGGCCCCTAAGTCGTGCTGTTTCTTTAAGATCTCATGTTTTACCCTCATGACAACCAATTGAGCATGTCACCTCTTTCTTGTGTGGTCTGTTTTTGAAACAGTTACAAACACAAGTTAGTGATCAGGGTTGTGGTTTTTGTCTCAGAGAGAACTTTCTCTTTGCGGGCGGAAGAGGCAGATGTGTGAAAACATAGTGGATGAGGCCATGCTACGCCCGTAGTGGATGAGGAATGCGAACCTTGCTAATGCCGGAGCTGAAGGCCAAGCTCTATACGACATGACATTCAGAACATCCACAAGTGCCACATGGTTGTCAATTTTCACACCACTGCTGGTGGTATTTTTCACATTAGTCACCATAAGCAGTCAGTATTTGAATACAGACATCTGATGCACAGCTGAAATGTACAGATCACAAAGACAGATTTGCATAGGAAACACATTGCTAACTCTACTTTATTATTGGGCAGAACAGACTAAAGACTGTGGTCTTTCTGTATCAAGGACACTACCGCTGCACCAAAGCACCACTGCTAATCTAGCTAATTAACAACATAAAACCATGTTGAAACCATTTTGAGCATGTCACAGGATTGATATTGCAATTTTAATTACGAGGGTAATGACTTCTTTAAGGTCGAGGAGCTGCAGAGATGCTTTAATGGTTGGAGAATGTTGCTGATCCCACTTCTAAGAGCAGCAGGTTTGTGAAACCTTTATCTTTGGCCCATATCCCAAAGCCTGGAGCTGTCACTCATCGGCAGAGGACGGAAAACACAATGCTCCTGAACAAACATCACACCTTTGGCTTTAAACAAGGGTCTTTTGTAAATGTTGCCTTGTTTAATGTCACATAAATTGTGAAGAAATCGTTTCTTATTTGATTTCCAGGATTTTTTAAATTTGGTTTATATTTGGTAACACTCTATTTTAAAGTGATGTAGTTACACGATACTCGATGTACGATGCCCATCTTCAGTGCACTGAATAAATGCACACACATCTCCCTGAAACTGGCCTAGGATCTATGGGGTCCTCCTCAGGGGCGTGTCTAGAGCATTTTTAGTGAGGGGGCCATGCTGGGGCACTGCCTCCAAATGGGGTGGCCACCAGTGACCAAAAAAAAGGTAAATTCTATAGTATATTACGCAAATCCTATTGATTGTATTATTTTTTTAACTTGAATAAAGTTACTTGTAAACAAATAGTAATAAAGCACATTTTTGGTTAATTTAGTTTTTTGTCATCCCTATATCCATTAAGTTCAATTTGAGAGCCAGTG
>JAOTRC010000010.1:22306016-22319160 GCA_027497675.1 Cyprinella lutrensis | reverse complement strand
ATATTAATAAAATAATATCATTAAACACACACACACACACACACACACACACTCACACACACACACACACACACACACACACACACACACACACATATATATATATATATATATTAATGATAATAATGGTGAACACATCAAAATGATAAAAATGAGAAACACATTATACAAGCATAGTGATTGATTAAATGATAAAACATAGCCTAAGCAAATTTTATTTTTGTTTATGTTTCTGATTCATCACATTACAATAAAATTAACTGCATTTAGATGGAAAAATATGATTCTCATCAATTAGCCTCCAGATTTGCTTGAAAAAAAAAACAATTAAAGCTTTTTTTGAAAGTCTTGATTTTAGAAATATATTTTATTACGCATGTATAACATATTGTGTCTTTTTATATTCATATATCTAATGACTAGGCATCTTTTAATCCTATTAAAATAATAGGATTTACACATATTCCATTTGCTGGTCCAGCAACCAATCGCAGCATTGCATCTCTCTTAAGGCTAAAACAGTGTTGATCTGAAACCAGACGTTAAGAGTTCTTTTCTTTCCTTAAAACTAGCCATACAAACGTCATAACTGACCCCAGACCGGCGATTAGAATTACGTCAGCCGTCCAATCGGAGAGCTCCATGTCACACAGCAGCAGGTTCAGAGTGGAAAGGTTGTCAGGAAGAAGAAATGGCAGCCGGCGCGCTGCGGCGTTGGCAGTGACCAAAATGGCTAATTTCTCGATAGACCATCCCTCACACGTACACGTATTACTTTAAAATGAGGAATATACTTTAAAATCCGATAGATTTTCAACTAGGAACGTGTTTAAAGACGCATGGCTTTACTGTATGAGATGGTTTGGCGGTTTTTGCACGCGCTGCTCTATGTTCAGCGCGCGCTGATAGCCTGGTTCCGAGTCCACATCTGGAGATGGAAACGGGCTGTGGTGGGGTTATTACTGCCCCTTGCCCTCGGCTTTCATAATCAGAAAAAGGCTGGACCCATTGGCAAACGGTCTAGCCGCCGGGTTCGCTGGGGAGCCGAAGGCAGGACGTTAGAAAAGCTGCCCGTTCATGTGGGGTTATTGATCACTGAGGAGGAGATCCACTACACTGACATTGCCAATCTGGTGGTCTGGTGCATGGCAGTGGGCATCTCATATGTCAGTGTGTATGATAATCAAGGTAAGACTCATCCAGGTTTGCATTGAATAAAGGGAAGTGAATTGCTGTCACATGCATCGAGTCACCTGCTGTGTCTTCAACACTCGTGATGATTTGAGCAAAGACTTCAATTGACACATTTAAAGTTTTAGTGATGAACTTTGTGTTCAGATATGATTGCATTAATGCAAAAGTTTTTATGCTTTATGTTGAAGTCAAATAGGATGATTATTGTTGAATAGTTTCGTTTATATTACATGCTTACGCTAAAAACTAGACTTTATGATACCATTATTTACATTAATAAGTTCCTATAATACCATTATTTACAATAATAAGTGTCTATAATACCATCATTTACATTAATAAGTGTCTATAATACCATTATTTACATTAATAAGTGTCTTTGAATCCTTTTAGGAATCCTTTTGAAATGCCTAGGCCTATTACTCGTCTTTATGGAGTACAACGTGTCTGGTCTATTTCAAAACAATCTCTTTCACCTCAGTATTTCTCAATGTCGGCTATGTGATCTGATTTATTTCTCAGAACCTTTGACATATTTCATGACCGCCAAAAGTGTGGTAAGGGTGAACCTAGATCTGAATCACATCTCAATTTAAAGGTCAAACTACCTCCTTTATTTATTTATGCAACTGTAGACCAAGAAACAAAGTAGTCAGTGTTTCTCAACTAGTTTTGCTTCAAGATCTATTAAAATGTGATAATCATATTAATTTTCCTTTGATTTGAATGTACTTTAATATTTTCTTTAATTGCAGTTTATTATTTAGCATGGATTATTCCCTTTCAGAACATGCCTGCGTCCCACCAGTTGAACGCCACTGATCTAAACACAATTATCAATAGTGATTAATTTAAAAGACCAGCTAATTTAATTCACTCATGTCATATTCCTCAATTGTCGAGTCTGACAATATATTGTAAAAATTGTAAGTGTCTGACAATATAATTCAGAGGCTTCACAGCATGTTTTATTATCTATAGTAGTTTCTAACTCTCATGGATGGAGAGTTTCTCGCTGAAACTGTAGTGTTTATGGGAGTGAAATATCTCTAGGTCCTCATCTCTTTGTCGCTCTTGTTTCAAAGGTGTCTTCAAGAGGAATAACTCCAGACTCATGGAGGAGATCCTGAAAAAGCAGCAGGAGCTTTTGGGAATGGACAGCTCCAAATACTCAGTGGAGTTTTTGAAGAATGGTACAGACAAACAAGAGCATCAAGGTGAGGTTCAAAATCAGAAAATGACTGTTGCTTTTTATTTGAGTCACCCACTGTGGGTGGACGCCTGTACAAACCGGTTGGATGACTGTCGGTTTTGTCCCTTTTTGTTCCTCTGACACATCTTGTGAATCGTAATGATTAGTTGTTTTATCTGTATTCATGACTTCCGCTTAATTCACCACAGGCTTTGTGGAAGAATGCAGAAACTTTTATGCAATTTGTATTCGGAAAGATTCATTGTTGGTTCAAACTCTGTAGGTCAGGAAATTTCTTTTACATTTCCAAATGTGCCTTAAGCAAGTCATCTTTTGAAGGCTATGGAACCTGAGACAGGGATACATGGGGCAAACCCACTTTGGTTGTTGTTTTACACCTAGGCATAGACAATATATTTTTTAGAGATCAACAATAAGGACTTTTTCCTGCAGATTCAGTTGGACTAGTAGTTCAGATTTTGCTCTGAAATCATTTATACCAGTAAAAAGTTTTGGTTAGTAACTTAAGAATTGTTCTTTTCAGGAATAAATAAATACTTTTAATTCAGAAAGGATTAAATTGATCAAACATGACTAAGTATTACAGCTATCTTATTTTGTTACAAATACTGTTCTTTTGAACTTCTATTCTAACTGTTTTCAACATTTATATAATAATATATGTTAATTAGTGCTGCTGGAAGCCATCACAGAAATAAATTACATTTTAAAATTGTACTAAAATAGAATAATATATGTAAAAATTTATCACATTATTACTGTTTTTACTGTATTATTGATCAAATACATGCGACCTTGGTGAGCCTAAGAGACTTTCAAAAACATACAAATTCATACTGACCCCAAACTTTTAATTTATATTGTATCGTATATTCTTTCTATTTATTTATCTTTTACCTCTTCTTTGAACATATTCCATATGCATGAACATGTACATGTACTAAATACTGCTCTCACTTAGCTTAGTTTTATCCCTCACTTTTTCCATCTTCAATGACATATTAAAATATATTTGTAACTTTGTATGAGCTTATTCATAAAATGTGAGATAATTGCTGCTTTGAGCTCGGTCTCATCACATGTCTGTCTTAAACAGGTAGACTTAATTTTTTAGTCATTTTCTAAATTTACAAATGAAATAGGGGCAATGCCTCACTGGGTATTTTAGTCTTTTTAAAAGTTTGTCCACACTCCACTTAATACATTTTTTTTTCTGTCTTTCATTTATAGTTTTATCTTGTCAGTCAGTGGTAAAGGTCTTATCTCCAGACGATGGGCGGCTCAGTATCGTCCAAGCAGCCCAGGAGCTCTGTAGGGCCGTCGAGCAGAAGGAAAGGACGTCTAAAGACATTGATGTCAATGTGCTGGACTCATTACTCAGAGGTGAGTAGTAATCAGTCAGCTGACCAGTAGCGCAAACTAGCAGTTAAATATGAGCGTTTAGTCACAAAAAAAAACATTAAGAAGCTAATTTATTTGTTGTTTATCTGCTTTGTTACAGGCCAAACTGGCCAACAAACAAACAAAATATGTAGCTATTTGAAATTAGAGGTAACCACTGCATATTAACATGATCCAAGCAGTCACATGCTGATCACATGAGGGAAGTGCGCATACTGTACTTCTCTTTGTGCAGCTATAGCAGACAGTCTTTTTTATAAGGGCACAAAACCTTATTGTGCTTTTGATTTTAGTTTGTTAGACAGCAATGGCTCAAAATGTGACATTAAAGACCTTTTGTGTTATTATAAGAAGTTGAAAAATATATTTTCAGGCAGCCGCAGTCTACTTAATGAATGGGATCTATTTATGGTGGTCAGTGTTGATGTTGTGGTGGGCTCTGCCACATATTAATCAATGTATGCGAAACACTGAATATATATCTTGAACATTATAATGTCAGATTCACAATGAAACTCTGGCCATCAGATTACTCTTAATTGTTATTGCAGAGAATATTGAGAATATTTAGGGACCTCACGATCCAATCCAGTTCTGGGAGTCGCGATCGGATTCCAAAACAGTTCTTGATCTACAGTTTTTCTTGTAAATTATTTTGTTTACTGATTTGTACAAAAAAAACAAAAAACAAATTTAAGATTCAATTACTTGTGTTGTAAGTAGCTACGCTTTAACATAAGTAAAAATTAAATGAAAACAATTTTATGTTACAACTATTCAGGTAGTTTCAAAACATACAGGCAACGAAACGACGAAAACGTTGAGGAACAACGAAACAGACCAGCATTAAACTGAGAGCTTTCAATAGCTGAACATTTTCAAGTCGAGAGCTTTACTGCTGTTTACTGATTTACTGATGACATCATTGGCATCGGGAGATCTAATTGGCTGCAATCATGCTGACGTACAAATCAATTTTACGCATCAGATCTTTGTCCTGTCTGTCTAATTACCGAATGTGTTTATAGTCATTTTGCATCATAAAAGCATTTTGACATGCATGTGCATTTGACTGGTTGGTTATACGGAGCCACATATAGACACTTTTTGCGAGCAGAACCTTTTGTTTGCTGTTTCTATGGTCTTCAAGATCATCTGTTACCAAAAGAGCCTGTATTGTTCTCCATCTTCAGCCTCACCCTCAAAGAGCTGTTTTTCGTTCCTCTGATGCATGTTTTTTCCCACGCAGAGTCGGAAAACATACCTGACCCAGACCTGGTGCTGAAGTTTGGCCCTGTGGAAAGCACACTTGGTTTTCTTCCCTGGCACATCAGACTAACAGAGATTATGTGAGTATGTTTATGCATCGATGTATTTGATCAAGCTCAAACTGTACAGAAGAATCTCGAATTTAAAATTTAATTTAAACCTAGAATTAAACAGTCAATTTAGGATTTTGAAAAACGTACAACAAAGAAATATTAATTATTTTTACGAGAGGGATGCAGCATTGTGTCCTTGGACATAATTGAGTTCACATGTTCTGCATGTTGGTGTTTTGCCTGGAGAGTTCCCTTAAATCCTTTTGAGATATCATCAGCACAGATTAATAGTTAAACCTGTCTACACCAGCACCGTTATCTCTGGAAGCTTTCCAAGCACGCATGATGACGTGCACAGCTCTGTGAGATCACTGCACACATAGACTTGCACTGCATTGCATCATTACCACGGTCACTGTCCACTGTATCTGACATGCTTTATCTTAAACGAGTTTAAACTGCAGTTTTGTCTAATTAATATGCATGGAGTTTTTGACACATCAGATTGTCAATGGAGTCTGCACTTTAACTAATGTTAATTTCAGAGAATATTGTAAAATAAGTGTCTGTGTACTTATAATGTATGTGTTATGGTCATTGACATAATATATGCAATAATGCATTATAATTTAATAAAGACAAATATTATATTAAAAAAGATACTGAATCAAGCTAACGAATATAATGGTGAATTTGCATTGTTCAACACTGTTATTTTTGTTTCACTAGAGGGCAGTGTTTCACTGCTGTTTTTTGCTGCATTATTAGCTAACTTGATCTGTTTAGTTTCCTTTCCGTGTGTCATGACTGATTCAGTCTTGGACTGTGTTTGTTTGATGCCTGATAACACATCAGACTGTTAATCTGTCAGCTGTCGCACAAAAAAAAATTAAGTGTTTACAAGAAATTGATTTACAATTATGCATCTACATTTCAGGTTTATAATTAGCTAGATTTTGATTATCCGCTCAGTTACCCTGAGGAAATGGATATACAACCACGTCTGATCATGTTCTTTCCACTAAAATTAAATGTGTACATTTGGAAATAACTGAAATTGTGTAATTTAATTGCATATACAATCAGATTTTTAAGAAATTAGTACTGACAATGTCTTTTAATCAGCAAGTATAGAAATGTACATTATAATATTGTTTTACATTTTATTCAAATAAATGCTGTTTAATATTTTCAACATTGATCATAATTGATCAAAAATACATTTTAAAACATATATTAAACAATAGAAAACATATTTGACTATTTACTATATTACATTTTTTTATACATTTATTTATCAACTTTTTCAAAGCATTAACATGAAGCAGATACAATCAAAGTTAAAGCTTTTCCCCCAAAATAACCCATTCCGCCAAAATAAATTACATACAAATCAAGACAACAATATCAGTAATAATTCAAAAATATATATAATAATAAAATAAATAAATAAACATACATAGCCATTGTATTTTTTAATATAATTTTGATAAGATTTCTTTCAAAAACATTTAAAAAAAACCCTTATGCATGGCAGTGTACATAAGATTCATATATAAATAAATTTTTCCAAACACAAAAAATATTAAACCTTTTTTATTGAAACTAAAATGAAAAAAGGAAAATTGTATTTGGGACATTTATTTATTTGACTGGTGTGTTGCTGAAGGATTTATTCTCTCTCCATTTTTCTGTCCTCTCCACCTGTAGCTCAATGCCGTCCCACATAGACGCCTCCTACGACGACCTATTCGGCGCTCTGCAGTGCTATGCGGTGTGTGAGCAGCGGCTGGGCAAGTGAGGAACGATCCGCAGAGAGCAGAACCGAGACTGGGTCCGCAGAGAAGGAACTGAACGAGCGAGAGGGGATGATGGGGGTTCATCCATCCCTCTCTTCATGTTTACAGTACAAGCTCTGGAGCCTCTGCGCCAGCAACACGCTACAGCTGCTCTTCTCCGTCTGGATCATCTCTGCTCCTCTCCGCCAAGCCCTCTCCTTGTGCGTGTGTGTGATTATGCTTGTATGTTTGTGAATGTGTGAGTAACTCCACGCAGTAAAAGAACACGAGCGCTGCCCTACGTTACGCCAACCAGCAAGCCGGTCACAAAGAACATTAAAGAAACGTTGCTACATGGTGTAAATTTACTCTTTTCCTTGGCCGTATCTCTGGACACAGTCGAATGATGACAGTCTGTGCCAGTGCACTGAACTCTAATGAATTTGCATACGGTCATCCGTCTTTCATAGTGTGATTTTTGAGTCCTTGAAGAGGGAAGCAGAATAATGGACTTGGTGAACTACACGATTAAATGCACTTCTAGTTGCTCAGCTGCTTTCAGACAGTGAAAACGTGCGAGGGTTTTCTATTCGACAAATCTTCTGCATGCTCAATCTGTCATATGGCAACTCCACGAAGGCTTTCCAAGCGCGCTGTAAACGGTTCTGTAATTGTGTTGTTTGAATGTGCGCGAGCATGCCACAAATGGCACCAATTAGCATCAAACCCCGAAGTTTGTAATTTCAAGTGCGTAAATTGATCGCTCTACATTGTCAACCCCCGAAAGCTCTTGTTGTTTTGTAATGGCTTGTGGCTCTAATTGTTTTTATTTGATTTTACTTTAAGCAGTAAATATTTTTTCATTCAAAAGTCTGTCGTTTTTCTCAGTCAAGATCTCTGTGGATCAGAAACGTGGTTTCATGAGGTCTGTAATTTTTCGTTCATAAAATGCCATATGCAAGGGCCCTAAATGTGTAATTCACAGGTTGCCAGTGGAAGGGTTTGTTAGCTAGTGTCCAGCGTGAATGTACAATAAACGTTACTGATATCTTTTAACCATAGTTGTACCGAGAGTGGCATTGATTCTTCTGCAGTGGAGTCGACGTCAAAAGAGGAATGATTCTCTGTTGCGGTTTCCTGCTTCTGACTGGTGTACCTAATTTTTCTCTTAACTTGAATTTCATCTGACAGTTCTTCATCTGGCTGGCTTTTATCCACAGTGACTTGCATTGAGGCTGTATATTTTATCACTATGCTCTCTGGGAATTGAGCTCATGACATTGGCATTTCGAGACACATGCTCTACCAGTCACAGGAACTCTGCTGTATTGGCTACTCTACACTAATTTTGTTCACATACAGACCTGTTCAAATATATGGGGTTGACAAATGCAGTAAAAAACGTGATATTGCTAATAATGTTACAATTTAAAATAACTATTTTCTGGTTTCATGTTTTAAAATGTATTCCAGTGGCGGAAAAGCTGAATTTTCAGCATCATTACTCCAGTCTTCAGTGTCACATGAGCCTTCAGAAATCATTCTAATTTGCTGATCAAGAAATTTCTTATTAATGAGATATATATGTATATGTGATGATAAATGTTTGATAAAGAATGCTTAAAAGAACAGCATTTATTTGAAATGGAAATCTTAAACACCTTCATGTCCAAAAATGCAGTTTCTGAAGTAGTTCACACACTTAAGTCAGTGAGGACAGGAGGTGTTATGAACATCTGGGACACCGATTACATCCCGAGACTTATTCATTGCTTCTGTCAGGTGTCATTTACTCCTTTTTTTGAGGTAAGAGACTGTGAAAATGGCCATTTTGAGAAGGAAAATGCCAGAACTGCACTTCATTTGATGGTTCAATATCTGTTATTTGAATCTACAGTTACGAAAATCTGCTTTATGTTTTCATTGCAGTTTCATTATGCATTGTTGCTGGAATTGAAAACATCTCGTTCCATTTTTAAAAGCCTGTTCACCTCAGGAGGACGGAATAACGCCGTAGATTACCATAAATTTGGCTCAGAGGCTTTAGATTTTCAATGCAGTTTGAAATTCAGTCTACATCATCCTTAATGTATTACAAGCTTTTCCATATTTATTTATTGCTATTTTTCATATCACTTCATTTCATTTCATATATATTGATGTGGATTCACAACCAGTCTGTGGGCAATTGCAAGCAAGATGGGTTTATTACCTCAAGCCTCGTTGAATCTGGTTTTGTCTTTAGTGTCTCTAAAGAGTAGATAAAAGTGAGTTGCTGAACGTGAAAAATACATAACTTTTAACTAATGATAGCTGCGCTGAGGGAATCTTCTGACAAAAAGTAGCTTGTGTGAAGATGTTTGCGAGTATCTGAAGAACAAATTGGCGAATATTGGAAAACAAAATAGTGCAGCTGGTATATAAGTCATGCTTATGGTTGTTTTGAATAAATATGAGGTGGGGCATATTGTCTAATTAATAAATCCATATTAGACCTTTGTTTTAAATGATAATGGAAACTGAGTAGACATGATGTTCACTGTTTTGCTTGCAGATGTCAGTGTCATAAATTTGAAACCCAGCAAGATGTTTGTGTGATGAATTGTTTCTTTTGTTGTTATTTTTTTATCAAATACATGTATACATTTTTTAATGATATGTAAATCTGAAATTGTACTGTAAATGTGATGCACTTTGTTTGTTTCGACATTGTATGTAGCTTTGTATAAAGTTATTAGTTTTATATAGTCATATATTTTGTTTCTGCATGAATAGTCATTTTAATGATCAGTATCATATTTTGACATTAAAGCAGTTAGAGGCACATCGTATGGATGGATAGTGCTGAAAGGATAGATAGATATTTAGTGCTGGAAATGATAGAAAGATAGACAGTGCTGAAAAGGATGGATTGATTGGATAGATAGATTGTGCTGAAAAGGATGATGGGTAGATGGATGGATTGTGCTGATAAGGATGATAAATGGATAGATATATAGTGCTGGGAAGGACAGATAGATATCTAGATATATAGATAGTGCTGAAAAGGATGGATGGATAGATTTGTTGAGAAGTATATAGCCCTATAGCCTATTTTACCTCAGGGCAAGGGCATCAGTGCAAAATAGGTAGGCTTGCAGCAAATATTGTGTAGGCCTTTAATATGATGAAAATGATGTGGTTGAACTTTTCTTTTTGGAAAACAACTTTTGAAACACACTGAAACAAAGACCTCATAGTAGAAAAATGTATTTTAATGACTATAGCCTACAACTAATGACATGTAAACAATTTGAGGGCTTCGTTAAGGAATACAGTTTCATATTGATCTTAAGTCTTGTATCCTTATGGTCCCACTTTACTGAAATTGAAGGAGAAGAAAAACTAAACAAGGCAAATCAACATACATGACCGTAGGCTACGAGCCTTTAATTGATAATGGATTATGGTATTTTCTGTGTCTGTCACAGTCAGAATGACCTTCATAGTGAGTTATATGAAGCGTTTTGTTAAAAATCCTCTGTTGTTCTTATTGTACGTGTTTCCAATAAAGCAAAATCCCGCGTGGACCTTCAGTCAGTCAGTGAAGCTCATCGACCGAGCGAGCTCCAGTGTTCCTCCCCCCGTGGCTAATACACAAATATTGCAGCAGCACGCAACACCATGAATAGAAACAAATCGATTGATCACCAGAGCACATTGAACAGAAGTGCTTAGAAAGAATAATTTAGACCTGTCTGGTCCGTTACACGGACCCTGTCTACAAAAATAACGTCTTGTGGTGGATTAGCCAAAGTCTAAATTATCATTAGGTTGTTTTAGGGAACACACCAGTCAGGATGCATTAGCGGACGCATAAATCCACTCAAGGACCTGCTTTATGAGCTATGCTGTTCTTTCGTTTTTATTGATTTGAATGTGTGCCTATTTATAGCAGAAATTGTCAGGTCGTTGTCTTGTTATAGGGTGTTTGTTTGCTTCTCGACAAAGCAGTCGTGTTTCAGTCATGTGCCCTCAGCTAAAGGCTGTTTTATATCAGGAAGTTTAAATAGATTTGAAACCCAGTCTTTCCTTCAAGAAATTGATTATAATTGATGGCTGTGTTTGGAACAGCATACTAACATACTATTTCTGCAGTATACTATGTGTAGCACACTGCACACGTTTCAGTTTGCATGAACAACTTGTAGCAATTTTCATACACTCCTGATCTCTATTTTGATGAATGGATGATCCATTTTTAACAGAATTTTCAAAGTCATAACTTGACTATTTGACTCACGACTATTTTCTTATGCCTTTAATGATAACATGATGTCATTCCAAAGCAACCCAATGAGGTCATGTGACAAAATGCTTAAAATGTTTAAAATGCTTAAAATATAAGTAGCTATACTGAAATTTTATACCATAAAAAGAGTTGGAACTTTCAAGATAAACATGAAGGTATCCTATATTGTTGACATTATGACTTCATCAAGCTCTGTCCAGTTATCATCTTGAAAATAAAACAATGGTAGGCTATATTTTTTTATTTCAATTGTCAAAATGAATATGTAAGGTCAATTTGTGCACATTTCATTGTGGTATATGATAGATGGATGGATGGATGGATGGATGGATGGATGGATGGATGGATGGATGGATGGATGGATTGACTAATGGATGAAATGATGGATATAGATAGATAAATGGATAGATTGGATGGATGGATGGATGGATGGTGTAAAGGCTGTGAATTTTTGATCAACGCACCTGTTGTTAGTATAGCCTCTCAGTGACCTCTCTCTGTGGTTCAGGCACACAGAATGTACTCACACTGCGGTTTCTCACACATGCATTATGAGAGTGAATCCAGTTCAGCGTGCCGGCCACTGGTTTCCATGACAACAAAGGGGTGATGGATGGTCAAAGCCTGTATGAAAACAGTACTTTCTCAGCCTAAACCGGCTGATATTGAACATCTACCATTAGTGGATGCTGATTTAAAACTCAAAGCATTTTAAAAGTGTCAAACCAAATAAACACAGAGCTTCAAAACAAAGCTTCAGTAATAGCCATTAAAGATGTGTTGCAAGTAAAGGCAATCCATGTATTGATTTTGAACAAAATCATCCATAACTGTTGGTCTTTTGGCAACACTAACAAGCCTCTCAGCTGAGATGTGAATCCCCCTCAGGAGTGGCTAACTGACCACGTGGGCTTCTGCTTTGACATCTTGGTGAAGAGGGAATTGACTTTAACACAAATACACACACACAATTCATGTTGTGTTTTCGTGTTTTATGGGACTTTCCATAATTTTTATTCTGTACAAACATTTTGCCCAACAATGTAGGGTTTACCTGGACACACGGTGCGAACCTTATAAAACATTTTGAATCATCATCTTGAATGCACACTGTGGAAACTGCCAGAGTGGATCAGCCATATAAGAGTCCTATTTTTGTTCTCTTATGAGAGGAATGGAAAAATGTATTTGTGTTGTCCCAGACCAGTCATTACTGACAGCCTTTGAACGTCAGTGAGATCTCTGTGCGGTGATTTTTGTTAAAGTGAATAAATTAATAAACCATCTTTGCACACATAATAATATGATCAAACACAATGTTGGTTCTTAAGTTTAATATGGTTTGTAGCTCAAGAAAACATGAACATACATGAATGAACATGATTTTGAAAGTATACCTATTAGTGGTGTAATGATACCCTCATGTCACGATTCGATACATATCATGATACTGAACTCACGATATTATATTATTGCGATACTCCAAGATATATGGTAAAAGGTTAACAAAAAATGTACTGTTGATTAAAATGCTAACTTTGATATTACATTGTGGGTTTCAATGAATAGGCTTGGACTCAGTGCTTCTAACCCAAGGACAATGGTGACACCAGAATAAAAATATTCCTGATTCTGAAGCTGAAAATACAGAAATATTTTAGACAAACATTGTTGCACTTTTTCTGACTAGATAGATTTAATATATTTAGATATATTTAAAATAATGTTGCACACTTTTTACTGGACAGGGTTACATAAGTCATTGGCACTATCAAATATTCCATTAAAAATTATATATAGTAGTTTATGTAGTACTGACACTAAAACCTTTGTCAGAATTTTTTGTCACACAGTAATTTTTATTTTGGGGAACTATATATATATCTTATAATTACTATCCCTATATTTATTATAGTACTTATTTTTTACATGTATTAAATCTACT
>JAOTRC010000010.1:22271146-22281255 GCA_027497675.1 Cyprinella lutrensis | reverse complement strand
CCCAATATCTTACTTTGTGTTCAGCAGAACAAATAAACACATAGAGGTTTGGAACAACCTGAGGGTGAGTAAATACTGGCAGAATTTTCATTTTTGGGTGAACTAACCCTTTAAGTGCAGATGGAAGAAGAGTTTTCAGCTGCTACTTGAAAATTTGTCAGGGGTTCGGCTGTCCAAATAGGATTGGGAAGATCATTCCACCAGCAAGGAACAGTAAACAAAAATGTTCTTGACAATGATTTTTTTGCATCCGGTCAGCTTGAGTAATGACCCTGTGAGTGTGAATGGAGACAGTGGTTATTTGTGTGCTGCAGTATATGAAGGATGATTTATTTCGTGACTACAGCTCTGTCCTGAGTAAAGTGACCATTGAGTTGTTTTCTGGCTGCATGGTTGGATCTCACAATGGCTCTCTGCTACCCAGTATGCCAACTGAACACAGGCCATGTTGTTTTCTGCTTTCTGAAATGTGGGAGTGTGATTTTGGGAGGGAATGGTCAGGTTTCTTTTTTATGTCGGAAGTGATATGTGCCTTATTGTGCAGTGTTTAAAGACAGTACGAGGTGAAAATTGACCTATTTTTGTGGTATTGAATAATGCTATTTGGTCATTGTGTTAGCTATCTCTAATTCATTCTGGCTCCTTTCTGGTAAGAGACGCCCACTTGAGTGCCATTTTAACCAGTATCCAATAGATATGTAAAAGTAAGTCCTGTCTTATGTAAAATGTCCTGTCTTTTAAAGGGTTAATCTCTAGAGTCTGTTAAAACCTATTGGTTGTATTCCAGTACAATCTCAGTGTAACATGCTTATGAAAATGCATATTAAAGACATCAAAAGAACATATTTGCATTTATGTTAAATGTTTCTGTCACTGAAGTTTTATGAATATTTTGGTAGTCTTATCTGAACCTTAACTAACTGAAATATTTCTAACAGTGTTATTTCTTTTCTGTATTATTTGTATCTCACAATAAAAAGCCTCTTGACCTTCTCATGTCCTTGAAAGATATTACCTATTTAGAAAAGACAGCATCAGCACAAAAGTCAATCTATCTCAAGTTTAAGTATAATCAACGTGTTACATGCAGGACATTCAGTTGGAAAAATGTACAAATAATCTGCCAGGAATCGATTGGATCATGAAAAGTAGATATTACTTCAAAGAACATAAACTGTAAAAAAAATATTGTTGGTTTCACTTAAAAAATGAAGTAACCTGGTTGTCTTAAAATTTTAAGTTCATTGAAATTGAAAAATTGAGTTAATACAATGAAGGAGATTGATTTAATCATCAGAAACTCAAAATATTATGTTATATGAACAACATAAATTAAGTTTATTTGAAAAAAGAAACAATGTTGTGATTATTCATTTTTTACAGTGTTGGAATGAAAAGGTCAAGTTTGATTTTATGTTGAGATTTTCCATACTCTATATTTGATTTGCAACAATATATTTTTGTAGGTTTACATACTGTACCATTAACTGAGGAACCCTGAAAAAAAAGCATGTAAAGTCAGGCAGCCATCTGTTACGGGCTTTTGGCTCTGGACCTTTAACCTGCAACAAGTGAGGTGCGTTTTTTGCATTTGCATCCAATTTGAATATCTAAGTGTATCATCAGGTGATTTGACAGGTTAATTAACACAAAAATAAAGCCAAATCTGTGGTTCCAAAACTTTTTGATTTTATTTCTCAGTGTAACACTGACATTGGTTTTCCATACAATGCTCATCAACTGCTCATTTATTGAGATTTCAGTGATTTTTCTGAATGAATTATCTGTATAGAGAATCAGATCATTTTAATCTGTTCAGCAGCTGTGTGTGGCAGAATGAGAACCACTGATTTGAATATTCCAGTTTGAGAGAGTGTCTCATCCCAGATTTTTCAATGTGGAAATCAAAGCTGTGGTCGCTTTACCTCATGGTGACTAAACCCTTGAGTAAAACCCTTCTGTGAGACCAATCCCAAACCCCAAGCACAGCGAGAGTACTAGATGAAAGAACTTCCCTTCCTTTGAGAAAGAATTCACTTTTGTGCTCTCCCTAATCCCTCTGCGAATTAGTTAAATGAAGCATGGGCTCTCTGATACATATAGCAAAGCGGGGCCAGCCGTGGTTACAGAGACCCCACAGGGAGTCTGTTCTTGAAGGGGCGAAAAATAACATGCGAAACTCTCAAGAAATTGTGTGTAGGGCTGATTTCTCGGCCATTCCTTAATTGCATGTTGATTACACTGACGCTATAGGTCTAGCAACTGCTTTCGGTCTGGGGAAACGTGGTTTGTGTTTGTGCTTATCTAAAGCTGATGCCAGTTATGAATGTAATTTGATACTTACAACTGATCATGCCCAAACATGCCAGTTTCGTTCAGTCATGTTCAGTCGTGTTTAAAATCTGCTGCAGGTTTTAAAAAATAAAATAAATAAATAAAATAATAATAATAAAAAAATAATAATAATAAAATAACATAAAAAGGCAACAATTTAATAAAAATAATCGTACTTGCCCAAATCTTTGAATGGTGTTTCAAAAAGTCAAATATTTGTCTGATTTGTAAATTCTTCATTTGATGTAATTTGTATAAATATAATACCACCATTCAAAAGTTTGGGGTAAGTTTTTTATGAAAGAAATTAATACTTCTGCAAGAATGCATTATATTGATCAAAAGTGACAGTAAAGACTTTTATGAAAAATCCTGAAAAAAATCATCACAGTTTCCACAAACATAGGAAGCAGCACAACTGTTAAAAATAATAAGATATAATATTTTTTTTCTTGAGGATTAAATCAGCATATTAGAATGATTTTTCAATGATGCTGAAAAATCAGCTTTGACTTACAGAAATAAATTGTATTTTAAAATATATTAAATTAGAAAAGTTATTTAAAATTGTAATAATTTTTAGTAATATTACTATTTTTACTGTTTGTTTATTTATTTATTTTTAAGAAAACTGTATTTATGATATTGGCCATATTTAATCTGTCCTCTAACCCATTTATTTTTGAAATCGTCTTTTGGACCTTGAACCATTTGGTTCCCTTTGAAGTGCATTATATGGAGAAAAATCCTGGAATGTTTTAATCAAAAATCTTCATTTCTTTTCTTTTCGACTGAAGAAAGAATGACATGGACATCTTGGATGACATGGGGTGAGTAAATTATCAGTGAAAGTTTTGAACTACTCCTTTAGTCAGCAATTTGATTAAAATCTTTAATTGATGTAATTTTATTCAATTGACATCCTCAATGAAAAAAAAACCTCTCCTACTCTTCCTATTGTAGATATAAATGCACTATATAATAGCATACCCAAATGCCCATGTATGCCAGCTCAGTTTTGTTTCTATTAGGGCAACATTTATCTGTGCAAATGCGAATAGAGTGATCTCTTTCCTATGGGACATGACCTAGTTCTCATTAAACTATTGTTTATTTAACACCATTAGATCTCTCTTCTCCATTGTGTGTGACTTCAGTCGAGCATCTGTGAGAAGTATGACAGAAAATCATCAGAAGTCTCTGTTAACGTCCTATCACGTTTCAAACTCAAACTCGAACACCTTGACCGCCAGCTCCAAAACACCTGCCTAGAAGTTTTTAAGGCTGTGTCTCAAATATACCCCTATACATTTAAATATGGCACTATTTGAGGGGACAGCTTTTTGCGGTTGTGTCCGAAACCATAGTGGACATTATTGGTACGAACTGATTCCACCGGAGGCAAGACGTAGCCAAATGCAACTTTAATATGATCAAACATAAAACAAAGGCTAGAAACTGGAAACTTAGAACAACAACAACAGGCAACTTTCACTGGTAACATAACACTAGACAAAGACACAGGCCAAGAGGGTTAGTTCAGCCAAAAATGAAAATTCAGTCAGTAAAATTTACTCACCCTGATGTTGTTCAAACCCGTAAGACCTACGTTTGGTTTGTGTTCTCGTCGCTTGAAGTTAAGATTGAGCCGGT
The DNA here is from genome assembly GCA_027497675.1 of Cyprinella lutrensis. Classification (NCBI taxonomy): domain Eukaryota; kingdom Metazoa; phylum Chordata; class Actinopteri; order Cypriniformes; family Leuciscidae; genus Cyprinella; species Cyprinella lutrensis. The sequence goes on along the minus strand of JAOTRC010000010.1, from coordinate 22,277,268 downwards.
AGTCACTTGGACTATTTTAACGATGTCTTTTATAACTTTTCCAGGCTGGCAAGTTTCATTCCCTCAAGAAGCCTATCGACTAGTATGGAGGATTGATCCAGCTCTCAGATTTCATCAAAAATATCTGTGTTTGTAATGTCTAATTTCACTTCTGTAATCGGATGTATTTCTATATTAAATAGGATGATATGCAAAAATATGCAAGGTGGGATATGATTTTATTCATCAGGAGTTCTTTGGTTTGTGAAAAGTGACAGGTGGTTGCACAGGAAGTGTCATTTTGTTGCAATGTCAATTTAGAAATGCGTCGTATGAGAAATTGACTTGGACAGTTGGAATTAAAACCTGGAAAAACATGACATTGAAAACAAAAAGTGATATTTAAGACACTTTTATATTTTATACAGATCTAAAATTCTATATTTTTTTATTTCATGGTGTAGCAACTTCAGGCACTCCATGTAATTTACCACTGCTTTTTTTTTTTGTTTTGTTTAAGCGTCACTGCAATAGAGGATATATGATAAAAAATAGTCTCTTTTAGGGGTCTTATTTCAAGAGGCAAGCTGATGCCTTGAATGGGAATGAAATGAGCTCTTGATATATATTTACCCCTTGAGGAGAGTCTGTATAGGTCATCCCACTGATCTGTATTGATCTGGACTGGAGTAATTTGAGAGAAAATGATGTTTGATAGGGCTTTCAGAGTTAGTGTGGAGTGTAGATCCTGATGAGGAGATGCTTGAAGATGCAAGTGAGAAAAAGAAAATCGATCTTTAACAATTCTTTCTTTTCTACCAGTGTAGCTCATTGAATACGGTGTGTAGTTTTACTTCATTCTTTCAAAGGGTCCGTCAGAAAAGATTACCAGAGAGACACCACTTTTGTCGGATTGACTTTGAAGCTTTCTTCCCTCTGTTGTTTCGAGGGAGTTTGCTGATGAGTCTTTGTTGTAAAACGAAGTCTATTGATCTGACAAAGACATTCATTTGAGTTAACCATCATTTGATCCAAGACATTTGGAAATTAGAGCTTAGAAAGAGGTTGAAGTGGGTCTGAAGAATTAGTTTGGTCATGCGTGTATACAACTTGTTGCTTTGCCTAATTATTTTTGTTTATTAAAATCATATAATAATTCTGTCATGTAATTAGTTGCATTGACTAAAATAAGTTTATACAAATTGATTAAAAATAATGTATAATTGAGGACATGACAAAATTGTCATTTTTGTCAAATTTAGTCTGTAATTGAAAATCACATGAAAGATTTGCTAAATTCAATAACATTTTTGCTAAAAATGACTTGAACAGAAAAAGTGTAAAAATGAACACTAAAAATGCAACCTTATTAATTATTCATGCCCCAGGGCATGATGGGAGCACTAGTATCAGAGAGTTGAGTTGGTTTTACTTAAATTTATAGCGTTGGCATTTATGATTTGATTTCTTTAAGCTTAAATTGAATACTAATACACCCTAAACAATGCTGGGTTGTTTTAACCCAAGTTTGGGTCAAATATGGACAAACCCAAATGTTGCGTTAAAAATGTATTTTAAATTTTTAACCCAACTTCAACTTTCACTTTCTGTAAATTTTTTAAATTACATTTTTAACCCAACATTTGGGTTTGTCCATATTTGTCCATAACAACCCAGCATTTTTAGAGTGTATACAGTCGTGATTTATTTTTTAAATTCTTCTTTAATAGAATTCTTTAAATTCTATTACAAACTAACTTATTCAGGTAGAAATTACATTTGTTTTTGCTGTAGTATTTACTTCACCACAGAATAATTTTTATGTGTGACGGTTGTTGAACCTTTAAACAGATCTCGTGTCTTCATTTGAAATTCTGTCTCTTCTGATTTATCAGATGCTTAAAAATATTAGTGATGATCATGCATGGCTCTAAAATAAATTCTAGTCACATTTCAGATGGAATTCTAATTTTATTTCCTTTTTCTCAGCAACTGCCCAAGAATGCAGGATGATATATCCATTTCTTCATATCCCAATTTGCTCCAAATATTAATAAGCCTGCATGGAAACAGGTGTCAGAAAGCTTTTGATAAATTCCTCTCTTACCAGCCTCTATCTTCCTGCAGACTGTCTAGTATTTTTGATCTGAAGTTGTTTACTCCTCCTCACACACCTTTGTCATCTTTTTTTATAACACACTTGAGTGCTACAATCTTTCCAATTACCCTGAATTCGCAGGCGCTCAAAAATATGAAGTTGGTAGAACTTTTTTTTTCTGACTCTGAAATAATTCTGTTCACATCTTCAGTTAGAGCTGCCTTGTTTCAGTGGGCTCAATAGAGGCAGGGCATCATGGGATGTAGTCTGTGTGAATGTTTAGTGAGTCTGCTTCACACTTGGCTACTGGACTATGACATACATTAAGAAACATTAGCCTTTATATGGAGTTTCTTGAGTTATTGTTATTGGAAATTCGACTTCTCGTCTTCCTCTTCATACACCTCCTTTGACAAATATTCTTGAGCACCAGGGATCGTGTGACTGAAGACTATTTAAAGACTTCATCCCCAAATGAGTTTATTTCGTGACATTTCTGTTGTCCCTGAAAACTACAGGACACAAATTTGTCACATTGTCTCAAACGATGTGTTTTATAGCCCAGGAGTGCAACAAAACAGGACACTTTTGTGACAGAAGCCTGGGCCCATTGTGTCCTAACATCTTTTTTTTCTGTTTGCATTAGTAGATAAATAGTTTACTCGTTGTTTTCTCCCCTGTTCGTCCTCGTCACGTCTCTGTCCTTGAGACGAACAGTAGCAGAGTTCAACAAATACAATATGTATTCTTTCAATGGTTCAGTGAACGCTGAAAGTCTACAAACACAAAAGCTGCTTCATAGTCTGAACGTATCGGCTTCCTGGAGGACTGGAGTGACCAATCATTACATTTCAAACATCATCCATCATTCTGAGCATTTATTGTACAGACGCTTTGCAGCAGACAGCCTGGTTGCATTTATATGTTTTGAAGGCAAAGCAGGTACATGTGAAGGACAGTAAAGCATATATGAGCTTAATATCATTTTCTTTTTGTCCTTGTCCCTCTTTCTCCTCCATAATGAAAGAGAGCTCCTAACAGGAGCTATAAAGCAAATTCTATTCAACTCGCGGCCAGATAATTTGTCTTGGGGCAATGTTACATAGACCAAAAAGAGAGAGGAAAAAAATACATATTTCATCTTAAATACAATGGCCTTAGAGAAAAGCGAATTGGTTTCTATCTAAATGCAAATTTGTACTTCTGTGGAACTGTTGGGTAAAGTGAGCTCATGCATGTGGGTTTTGGACCTTCCTGAAACACGCAAGGCCTCAATCATGTATGACATTTCAATATTTAACCTCCAATGACTGACAGGTGAATTCTTAAAAAGTTTCACACTGCAGAGATTTTAAATGGTTCGATGCTGCATACATCACTTTGAATACCACTTCTTTTTTTGTATGCTTCTTTAATATAAGCATGAAGTGATTTGATAATTGAATTTTTTGGTAACCGTTTTGCATTTATTTACTTTTAGCTCACTTATAGATTCTTGGCTAGTTGTGAGTAGGACATAACTGAAAGAGACTATTTGTGGTTTGGTGAGTTAGCTGACAGTCTGAGTCTCTACTGTTGCTTAGTTACCAATGATCGCGCGCGCAAACTCGCCGACTTCGACCGAAAACAGGAAGTAACAGGTATGTGATTGTGAGCTGACTGAATTAACATAATTTTTATTAATATCTTTCACATCTACTGTCAAATGGATAGTTCGTCCGAATCAGATGTTGAACAACATTTAGTTGCCAATGATCGCGTCATGCGCGCGCAGACTCGACAATTGACTACTGTGGGCTTCGGCCGAAAACAGGAAGTAAACACAGGGATGTGAGCTGGCTGAATTATAATATTTTTTTATCACATCTACTGCAGTCAGATTGACCGTGGTCACTCTTAATAACACCTCTCACATGGCTGTGCACTCATAATGACAAATCAATGATGTTAAGAGACTAAAAGCAGGGTTAACTTGCCCCTTGAAGTCAACAGGGTGCGAATTTTAAAAAGACGATAGCACGATGTAGGCAACATTGATTTTTGTCGTTTTTGTCTGTACTGACAGCACTCCAAATGTACAAAAATGAGCTCAATGTTAAAATTGCCTGGAGCTCTTCTGTAAGCGGTTTACCTGTTTTTAAATTTAATTTTCTTGTATTTTATTATTTTGTCTTATTTTTTATCTTATTTCTTATTTTATTTAAATTTGGTTGTTCTCTAATTTTATTTTTAGATTATTTGATCCGATTTTAGATTATTTTATCCAATTTTTAATTTTCTTGTATTTTATTATTTTGTCTTATTTCTTATTTTATTTAAATTATGTTGTTCTCTTATTTTATTTTTAGATTATTTTATCCGATTTTTTATATTTATTTTTAATCGTATTTTATTTATTGTATTTTTTATTCTTTTTTTTTTCAATTAGTATTAAGCATTTTTGAAGAAGAAAAAAAATGGTCACACTTGATTGATCATTGCTGTCATTTCCGAGTGCTATTACATGGAGCTCAAAGCTTTTGCATGCAGACTGATGTTCCTGTAGTCTTTGAGAAAATTACAAAATGGCCACAAAAGCCCTGGGGATAGAGATGTGAGATGTTTGATATCTTAATACTGTTATCATAAAATTGGCCATTGCTCAATTATTGGCAGAGCCTGTGAAGTGCCGAAGAGCTAATCGGACATTCATTAGTCTTATTCTCATGAACGAGATCCCAATGCTGAATTCCTTCAATTTCTCTACAAAGATGTGGTAACACACAATGCTAGACACTATTTAGAGGGACTTCAGCTGTCAGTCCACAAATCAGTGATTCTGTGATCCGTCTTCTCGTTTGCTGAAGACAGCGGCTTTAGTAAGCTATGTGAAGTTATTGCACTATATCAAAAGACTTCTCATCCATCTCATTTGAGCGCTCTCCGTTCCAGTGAAATCACAAGAGAAATGCAGCCGAACAGGTCATGATTACTGAAATACATCTACTGACAAACAGATGGCGATTTAATTTGTTTATTTATTTAATAAATGATCAGTTAAGCCAGATTTGAACTTGTGACCTCTCTCGCTTAAAGCAAAACTATTCCTCTGAGCTCCATCAGCTCACGCTCAGATTAAAGACTGAGCCTCCCGAAGACTAAAATCCCAGAATCGCCTGTGGTAAATGTGCTTGGGTTAACCTCAAGTAGCTGATACTTTTCTTTCACTCATTGTTGTTCACTTGAATGCAAGACTTTCACTTGTTCATGGTCTTTGTCTTGATGTAATTATTCTGCTATAGTTGAATATTCCTCCTTGTTAAATAGAGTTGTTTTTGTCTTTGTGGCAACCACAAATGTGGTACTTTCGTGAGCATTCATCTGAAATAAAATGGCAAATAGGAAACTCTACAGACTCATGCACTTTACAGTTACTCACACTGAAAGCCATGCACGAGTGTGCAAATCCTCATCAAATGCACCATTTTGGATAGGGTCTTAGCTTAGGCTTGTAGTTAATTGTGTAAAACATAAGCTTTTGTCTTGTAATGAGGACAGCTTTTTTTCCAGCAACCTTTTCAAAGTTTCAAAGCTGTTTTATTGTCGTTAACTGCAGTGTTTGGCTCTGAAATACTACATTGAATAGATAAGCACATTTAATTTACCTCTAGCGTTGTTTTTTTTCCAACTTTTGCACGGTTCTGAACTGGACCACAGCACAGGAAATTATATTTTACTTGAGTAAATGAGCTTGCAGAGTTACAAGTGATTAAGATGAAAAATACTGTTTATCGTAATTAATAATACAATATAAAATGGCATTCGGTCTTATCTTCGCTGGCTGCACACAAACACAAACAGTGCAGTCTGTCTCACAAACTAATGACTCTTATGATTTGATTAATTGAATATATTAAAATTTGATTATATATATATATAATATTAAAAATGCTGGGTTGTTTTAACCCAACTTTCGGTCAAATATGGAAAAACCCAAATGTTGGGTTAAAAATGTAATTAAAAAATGTAACCCAATGGCTGGGTTTGTCCATATTTGACCCAAAGT
>JAOTRC010000010.1:22240234-22251500 GCA_027497675.1 Cyprinella lutrensis | reverse complement strand
AGCTAAACTTTTTTGACCCTGCCTCTTAAAAGAATCGGAATCGAGAATCGTTAGGAACCGGAATCGAAACAAGGAATTGGAATCGGAATCAGAATCGTTCAAATTCAATCGATACCCAACCCTACTCTTGAGGCTAGGGGAGTGAGGTTTACGTGCACAGCTCTGACTGACCTATACATAAAAAAAGTATAATGCAAATCTCAAAGCTTCTTAAACAATAAAACTGCATGACCACTGGCTGTCAAATTTAGTTGCTTAGATTTGTTTAATAAACACAGTAATACTGTATTTTAGCTCAGTATCTGAATAACCCACTTGTTTTGCACATTTATAATGAACTACCAAGTTGTTTGGGTCATGTCATATCTAGCCAAGGGCACCAGCCAGGACTACATCAAAATAATAAGTGTATGACATCCCTGCAAACATGCACTTATTGGTTTTCAAGAGCCCTATTGTTTTAACCCGCCCACTGCGACCAATCAGCAGGTACCGCCAGTTCAGCACTTCTCTGGTGCCTGCGCAGCACAACCTTTAAAGCGTTATCTGTCTCTGTGTTCTCTGCCCACCTCAAAAGAGAATTAGACATTCAGTTCATTCTGCTCAGAGACACTGGAGACTCCGGCGTCTCTGATCAGACAGGGGAACCAGACGCAGATGCTCCTGCTGGTCAATCAAACGCGGAAACCCCGGAGTACGCCAACAGAATCCTTAATTATTTCTACTGCATTAGTTTCCAACTTTAGTATAAATAATGTAGTTGGGCAAAGCTTTGTTGTAAAAAAAAAAGCAAGCTTGAAGTGCAACAGGGAATGCAGGAAATTGTCTCTTTACAGAATTTTAAAACTGTTAGGGAATATGATTAAATGTGTTATTTTTTTATCACAATCACACAAAATTAATGTTAAATTGACATGGTAAAAGTAATATATTTTTTATAATAATTTAAAATAATATTATTAATTTAAGTGTTCAAATGAACTCGTGAGCTATATTTTAGATCTCCTGGATTCAAATTGTTTATTTTATTTAATAAACCAAAAATAGGCTGTATATCATTGGATGGAAATGAGCAACATTTGTTTGGAACGGAATGCTACATGCAGAGAAGTGAAACACTTAGGCAGGAACCGCACTGATGACAAACAGCAACACACTCTAATGAACACTCTAATGAACTGAAACCTCCTGCTGTAAATTTCTTCTGTTAGATGTATTTGTTAAATGAACAGATTATTTAATCTAAAGTGACTTACTAGTGAGGAACACTAAAACGTTAGTTATTCATCAGGAGACAGGCGACATTAGGTGCTCAAAACAAAGTTTCAAAGTTTTCCCGAAAAGTACATGCTAATGTTGAGATTACGTTACAAAAATGTACCATAGTACCCATAGTTTCCTCCAAAATACCATTGGCATTTGTGCAATTTAAGCTTAAATATTACTTCACAAATATGTTTCATATCATGTTTTTTTGTTGTTGTTTATAATATGTTATTTTCCAATGTTATTAAAGAGATATAAAAATGTATATGTGAAGACTTCAGATGCAAGCCTCTAAGTGCCAACTGAAATTTTCTTCTAAAATTAGCCTTTTTATCAGGCTTATATATTTAAGTTCAGTAATTTCACTTTAATGACGATTAATAGGTAATTTACATTGCCATTTAAGTGAAATAACTGAACATAAGCATACTATCATAAAAATGATAATCCTAGAAGAAAATTTCAGATGGCACTATATATATATATATGTATATGAAGACTTCAGATAAACAATACCTACAGTAGTTGGAATGATTCAATTTGAGTCAATGATACAGTTCCTTTTTGAATCAGTGTTTTTGTACTAATAAGTTAATGAACGATTCAATGACTCACTCATTAGGTCACTTGTCACCATCTTTTCCATCTATCTAATAAAACTGGAAACTTGGAAACTTGGTACTATAAAGAGAGATTAAAATGACTGATGTGATCTTAAGTTATATAATAACTTAATATAATGTACAGTATTAACAATGACTGTAGTAATTGGGGTTTTGCTGTTTTCAAAGTAAAATCAATATGCAAGTATAACCGACCAACAGTAAATTAGATTAAATGTCAATTTCTTATGGTAAATCATACACACGCAGCCCACCTTTCTCAGTCGTTAAACCTTACATTGTGTACAGGAGGAATCAAATGAAGTCACAAACAGAGACATAGCAAGTGACTGATAAACAAGCCAGAGGCTTGAGCAGAGCAAATGCATTTTCAGCTTTAAATTGGGAAAAATATTTTCACATTTTCAACATTTTCTCTCACGATGGCTTGTTAGATGAGGTCAGTCGGGTTGCTGCTCATCCCACACTGGAGTTCATCACTCTGTGCTCTTCTCCGTGTGAGGAGATGCTTCCCGCCTCCCAAACTTTCGCATGCCGTTTCCCCCTGTGGATCACAACCAGTGTATTTTAACATTTTTATATAGACCATAATGAGGTTACACAACGGCTCATCAATATTAATATGCAGTCATGCTGAACCATGGAGCCGCTCTTTAAAACATTTGCCTATTAAGAGTAGATGATTACTTGTTATAGATGGTCATGGGATTGGCTGGGGTCCAGAATGCAAATGTCCTTACTAATTCTGCTTACATATTCTCTTCTCCTTCTCCTGTTCTCCCTTTTGTGTTATCTAGAGTTTTAACAAATGTCTCTGATCTTAGTGCATAAATAGAGGCGTTGTGTGAATTTGATGGCCTCATTATATCTCTTGTGTGTCCTTCAGTCATTGAAAACTCATGAAAAATGTATTTGCACTAAACTTTTTAATACCTTAACCTACAGGAATATTATCTGATTGGAGCTGAAAATTGGATCAGTTAACTCAAATCTATCGATCTATCGGTCTATCGATCTATCTATCGATCTATCGATCGATCGATCTATCTATCTGTCTGTCTGTCTGTCTGTCTGTCTGTGTCTGTCTGTCTGTCTATATATCATTCTATTAGTCTATCTATATATCGTTCTATCTATCTATCGTTCTATCAGTCTATCTATATATCGTAGTTAATACTTAGTTAATAGTGTGGATTGTACCCTAATATAAAGTGTTACCGCAATTACATTTAAATGAAGTTTCAGTTATATTACATTCAAATTTTGTCCTGCATCCGGTATGATTTCTCAATTCAGATACAGGATTTGAATCAGAATTTAAAAGTCACTGTCAGTTGCATTTGTGAGCTATTTTTACATTTTGTATGAACATGTCCCCCTTTGAGGTTTATGTGTTTGATTTTCACTGAATTCTTCAATTCGTTCCCAGCTGCTTGACTGCTTCGTGATCCCCGTGGTGTTGCTGCTGTCGTGGTTCTTCCTGTTAGTCAGGTATAAAGCGCTGCACTTTGTGGGTGTGGGCGTGTGTCTCCTGGGCATGGGCTGCATGGTGGGCGCAGACGTCCTGGTGGGCCGACAACAAGGCCTCGGTAAGTCCTCGTCCCTACACCAGTGTCACGGCACACCCTGATTGAATATTAACCCACACAATAACCCTCTCTCCTTTCCCCCGGGTGGTGTTTTGTTTCCCGAGCAGCCACAGTCCAGACGTTACATCAGTGTAAAGCCTCTCGAGAACCCTGGATCATGCAGATTGATTCAGTTTCAGAGTCAGTTATTAAATATGAATGAACAGGGGCTTGTCCATATACACACACAGTTTTCCCTAAGGAGCGGTCTAATGAAAAACATACTAATTTGGAGCAATTCTGCAGTTGTTAGAGTTGTCTGAGAATAATTTACCCACCACTGAGTAAGTGTTTACATTTATGCATTTGGTGGATTGCTTTTATCCAAAGCGACTTACAGTGAATTTAAGGTATTATATTGTAGGTGTGTGTTCTCTTAAAAATGTAACCCTTGTCTTTGGCTTTTTAACACATGCATCGCTTTACCTGTTGAGTATGGAAGCTTATTTCCGCCATAGAATGAAAAATATAAAAGGTAATTGCGACTTTTTATCTCACAATTCTTCTCTTCTTCAAAGTTTACTTCTCGCAATTCTGACATTATTTCTCAGAATTACAAGATGGAAATTCAGAATTATGAGACATAAGGTCAGAACTGCGTGATATGAAGTTGCAATTGCGAGATATGAAGTCAGCATTGAGTGATATAAAGTCAGAATTGCGAGATATAAATTCAGAATTGCGAGTTATAAAGCCAGAATTGCGAGATATAAAGTCAGAATTGCTAGATATGAAGTCTCAATTGCATGTTATAATGCCAGAAATGCATGATATAAAGTCAAAATTGTGAGAAATAAAGTCAGAATTGCGAGATTTAAACTATTCTGAGGGGAAAAGGGGCTTTTTTCCCCTTAGAATTGGCCTGATAACTCCCAATTGCGAGTTTATATCTCACAATTCTGAGAAAAGATTTCCAAATAAAAACTCAAATTATGTGTTATAAAGTCAGAATTGCGAGATGTAAACTCACAATTGGGAGAAAAAAAAGTCAGAATTGTGAGATAAAAAGTCGCACTTCTCTTTTTTTCTCAGAATTGTGACATTATACCACCCAATTCTGACTATAACACGCAATTCTGACTTTATATCTCGCAATTCTGAATTTATATCTCGCAATTGCAACCTTATATTACGCAAGTCTGACTTTATAACACGCAATTGCGACTTTATATCACGTAATTCTGAGAAATAAAGTCAGAATTGTGAGATTTCTCAGAATTCTGAGAAATAAAGTCGCAATTGTGAGAAAAAAGTCACAATTGTGAGATAAAAAGTTATTATTATTTTTTTCTTTTATTCAGTGGCGGAAACAATCTTCCATAGTTGAGCTACAGAAAATGTAATTATCATTTGTTTTGTTTTTTTAGCCTGAAATTTTATTCTCTCTAAAGAAAAAAGAGAAAATCTTTATGATTATAAATATTATTTTACATATACATTATTGTTAAAATAATGTTTTATTATTTATTTTACAGGAAATTTTGTATTTGAGCACCTTGACTATGGATCTATGAAGTTCTAAAAAGAAAATAGTTTCAGGATGAACAAATATTTGCATGCAGCATATTTAATAGCATATATAACCAGTAAGTGCATTATCTAATATACAACTTGTGTCTTTTCCATACAGGGGACCATAAACTCTTAGGGGATCTATTGGTTCTTGCTGGGGCGACACTCTATGGCATCTCCAATGTTTGTGAGGAGTTCATTGTGAAGAACCTGAGCCGGGTCGAATTCCTGGGAATGATGGGTCTCTTTGGCTCCTTCTTCAGTGGTATCCAACTGTGAGTCTCTTTCTCTGAACAGTCCATATATATAACATTAAAGACCAAATAATGGTATTTTTGTGGCCTTCAAGACCAATTCATAATATGCCATTCAAACATGGTAAAACTGTCATACTGACCAGACGGGAACAGACACTTCATTGGGTTTTGTCAGATCAGTGTGTTGGCATCTGAGCTTGATTTCACCGACTGAACATGCTGAATCAGCCTTTGTCGGTCTGCATTTGTCAGTGTTTGTTGGAACAGTGTGAATTGGCCTTTACTGTCATCTAATCATCTAATGCTCGCTCAATCAACATTCAGATTTGATAATAGTAGTAATTTAATAACACTGTTAAATATAGTCGTAAGCAAATCCAAATAATACTGTACATTCTAAAGTTTTAATGCTTGAAAAAAATGCCAGCCAGTGCCACCATGTTTGTTTATTTTTACAAAAAGTTCATGGCCCCCAGAATATTGTGTTGTATAAATATCTGAACATGCAATATACCTAAAGTAAGAACAGACCCTCAGATTTTAAACAAAAAACTGTTTTATTTTAGCTTAATGCAGTATTATTTTATCAACTCTTGAATGTGGGTAGGTTTCATAACAAAAAAACAAAAAATATTTTGAGCAAAAATTGCATTTTTGTCAGACTGAATCTGGAATCGGATTCAGAACTGTGATCAAAACAGAAGTAGATCAAGTCCATCAACACTCAGAAAGCTTCACAGTCGTTTCCCCTTCATGGGTTCAACATTTCTTTCAGTAACGTAGGAGAGATTTGATTTGATATGCTGTTTAATGTTGATGATCACATTATTTTAAAGGAGTAGTTCCCTTTTAAAAAGACTTTTGCTTATAATTTACTCACCCCCATATCATTCAAGATGTCCACGTCTTTCTTTCTTCAGTCGAAAAGAAATTAAGGTTTTTGATGAAAACATTCCAGGATTTCTCTCCATATAATGGACATCAATGGGAACCAAATGGTTCAAGGTCCAAAAGACACTTTCAGTGCAAACTGCAAACTGTTCAAAGGGCTTTAAACGATTCCAGACGATGAATAAGGGTCTTATCAAGCGAAACGATCGCTCATTTAATAAATAAATAACAAAGTTTAAGTTTTATAAGCTCAAATGGTTGCCTTGCTCTGTTCTGTGATGCGCATTCGTGACTCTCATGTTCATCAAAATGAACAAATCTTTTTTCATGTCATTTGGTTCATTTAACGAACGAAATTCACAAATTGACTCAGAAAAATATTTAAAGCCCTTTGAACAGTTTGCAGTTAGTCCTGAAACTGTCTTTTGGACCTTGAACCGTTTGGTTCCCATTGAAGTGCATTATATGGAGAAAAATGCTGGAATTTTCTCATCAAAAACCTTTTTTTTTTTCGACTGAAGAAAGACAGACATGGACATCTTGGATGACATGAGGGTGAGTACATTTTCAGCAAAAGTTTTTTTAAAAAGTGAATCAACCAGGGTATCAACCAGAATATCTCTGCATATTATGCTATTAATGGAATAAAGGCATTTTGGGCCCATATGGGTGTAGTTATGACATTTATCAATGCCAACCATCCCCCATTGGTTTTTTCCAGCCTATGATGTAAACTAAAGTCTATTGTCCATCATAATTGTGTCATTGAATAAGCCGCTTTACTCGCATGTAATGATTTTTCTAGTAATTGCGAGTTACCTGCTAACCACAATCGCCCGCTGTCAGCCGCAGACCCTCCTCACAGTTTGACGTTTACACAGCCTGCATGTCTAATTATCATTTCCACCAGAGGCGTTTGGATCTCCGACACCACGTTTCTCCGCTACTTCCAAACACGAGTCAGCTGGAAGGTTTTCATCTCCGTTCTTTTTTTATCCGTCTGCAAACGAGGCACATTTGGACCGCCTGCGTCCCCACAGCAAGCGTACGGCAGCTCCAGCTGGAGTCGAATTCACCAGCCCCTCTCTCTCATCTAACACCTTTATTCCCCCGGTGCCGAAGCTTCAGTGTGCTTTAACATCTATATTTGCTGCGTATTTACATAAACGCCAACGACACAGTTTATCCATGCCAGCTGGGTGTAATTATGCTGAAAGACATTCATATCTGACAGCAGGCTGGAATTGTGGACGAAGTCCTGCTTCCACTTAAAGTCTCAGTGCTTTATAAAGGGCTCTGGAGGAAGCAGCGTGACAAGCCCACTGGATCTAGAATATTCTCTTTCTTTCTGTGCCTGCATCAGATAGTTTCATCTGCAGGGTTCAGGAGCGTCTCCCATGATGCACCTCTAGACGCTGTCGGCAGATGAGACTGTATCCTTGGCAACAGATCATCAGACCAGTCAGTGACGGTGTCACATGGGGGCAGAGGATTGTTTCCCGCTTGGCTTTAATTTTGCATTGGGGGGGATGGGATGACCTGTCATTGCGAGTAAGTCGGAAAAGCTCCCTCAGATTCCCTCGGACTGTTCGGGGGGGATTGAGCGCTCTTTTCTCAGGCTGGGTGGATTTGTCACTCTGCCGTTGTTGGGTTCACCCACCTGTCAAAATGAAGCATGCTGTCGAGACTTCGGTGTTGCCGCTGTTTATCTTTTATTGATGTTTTTGTTTTTTCCCCCTCGCTTGGCCGTGCTCACCTGAGTCTGATAGGAATTGTGCTGTGTTTCTTGTTTTCAGGGCCATTATGGAGCACAAGGAACTTCTGAAAGTGCAGTGGGACTGGCAGATCGGTAAGCCTCTGATTTTGACGGTTTTCACACTTGTTTTGATTGCTTGAGCCCGAACCTGAGTGGAATTCAATCACCTTCTCCCTGCACAGTCTCTACCACTGACACTGACATTGTTTTACTTAGAAATATCTAAAAATCTTTAAAAGAAGATCATTTCTCTAAATTAAAAATGTTAAAAAAAAATTTCAGACAATGTCTCTAATATCAATGAATTTTGTATTGATCCCAAAATTTTTAAGCGGCGGTAAACAATTAAAAACCACTTAAGAAGTCGTTTTTGCAAAGTGCCTTAGTAATGGACTAAGACAAGTGGAAATTAAAAATAAAAGTGCAATTTGGATGTTTTAAAGGAGTAGTTCAATTTTAAAAAAAAACTTTTGCTGATAATTTACTCACTCCCATGTCATCCGAGATGTCTATATCTTTCTTTCTTCAGTCGAAAATAAATTACGGTTTTCAATGAAAACATTCCAGGATTTTCTCCATATAATGGACTTCAATGGGGACCAAACGGTTCAAGGTCCAAATGAGAGTTTCAGTGCAGCTTCAAAGGGCTTTAAATGACACCAGATGATAATTAAGGGTTTTATCTAGCGAAACCATCGGCCATTTCAAAAATAAATACGTTTTATAAGCTCAAATGGTCACCTTGCTCTGTTCTGTGAAGCGCGTTCGAGACTCTCCTGTTCATCAAAATGAACAAATCTTTTTTGGAGTCATTTGGTTCATTCAACTTTGACTCAAAAAAAAGATTTGTTTCACCATGTAAGACCCTTATTCATCATCTGGAGTCGTTTAAAGCCTTTTGAAGCTGCACTGAAACTGTTTTGGGCCTTGAACCATTTGGACCCCATTGAAGTCCATTATATGGAGAAAAATCCTGGAATGTTTTAATCAAAAACCTTAATATTTTTTCGACTGAAGAACATCGACATGGACATCTCGGATGACATGGGAATTATCAACAAAAGTTTTTTTTTTTTTTTTAAAGTGAACTACTCCTTTAATGATTGAACTTTTTATGAGGGCTTGTTATAATTCAACTTTTCATCTTTGAAATGCACTTTTCAGAAAGTTTGCACTTTCTTTGAGGTGTGTTCAAATGTAGAAAAAGCTATTTCTCTCAGTGTCAAACAGACAGAACATGTGATATTGTCAAGTATATCGTGTGTCATGCATGTTAGTGAAGAATAATGGAAAGGCCATCAGTTTGAGGAAGGAGTCTGCTCCTTCAAAAGACATATTGGACTCGTTTCAACTACGCGTTGCATGCTTCATGCGTGTGTCTGATGTGAGGCAAGACCTGATTATTATTTTTTTATTAAAAATCCTGAGCAATAACCCTATGCATTTACAAGCGGAGCCGATCAGGAACCAGTTATTCTGATGTAACACAACACCCGATGTTTTTAAGGACAATGATTGACTTCACATTGCTTCCGACACCGTGAGGGCTTTAGCACTGATCTGAGAAACGAGAGGCAGACAGAATACAGACGGATGGATAGAGCGACGGAGGACAGGCATCTGGTCTGTGATGGTTGAGCGCTCGGCTGGTTTGTGTTGAACAGAAGAAAAGAGAGTCTGCATGCATGCGTTTGAGGAAGAATGCACGGTTAATGAAGATAATCAGGGGAGAAATGCTTAGCAGAGGAACATCTTTGTGAAAATGTTTCAGTGGAGGATGAAAAGCTCCCACAGGACTGTCATAAGATGCTGAGTCTGAAAAACGAATACAAGTGCGGCAATGCAACTTAGTGAATATTAATGAGCACCTTTATTAAGCAAACTGAAGGCAAAACTGAAATATTTTTCATTGCATACTGTTTATTAAATATAGGCCTATGCATGTGCAATGCTAAATATGTCAAATTATGGCATGCTACACCACGTTACTTAACAATGCTAAATTATTTTAAAAGTACAGCAAGATTCAAGTTTTTCATTTGCCACGTACACAGCAGTGAAATGTAACTGCTCCATATAGACTGTGCATAACATATATAAAAGATAAACACTGTAATAATAAATAAAACAATATTATATTACACAAAAATGTACAAAAAGGGCAAAACAAATCAGATTTATTTCTAAAATTTAAATGAGCATACTATTAATTGACATATCATTCATTACACATTGAATACTATTTATTAAAAATAGAATGTAAATAGTATGCAGTGTGCAAAGATCACATTTTCAAAGTATAGTATGCAACGTTACAACGTAATTCAATTATAATGCTAAAGATAGATAATCCTAAATGAGAGCATACTCTTCTATAAACTTTTTATCACTGTTTCACTCTCTATTTTCAATAAATAATATGCAGTATTCAATGATAAACATTTAAAGATAGTATGCCACTTTTAATTTAGGAAAACTAGCATACTGTACTGAATACAATTCATGAGATAGTATGCAGTGTACAGTGTTGTATTCTGAATGCAGTCTTGAGTGTTATCTCTGTGTGTGTGTGTGTGGTTTGTAGTGTGTTCTGTCTCCGTGTGTGTGGAGCGTAGGTCACTTAATGAAAGCCGATTATCCTGTGTGTGTCACGGTTGGCTGTTAACCTCCTCACCCCTCCTGTGGGCTGACTGCGGGGGTCCGAGAGCGAGGGAGGGAAGGAGGGGGAGTCGCCGGCAGCTGCCACCAGCCTCGCTGCACCCGGCCCTGGCAGAGCTCCTACTCGAGCCCCCTGCTTCCCACGGCCTGCTGGGCCTCAGACCCGAGACTGTCTGCCCTCAACACCAGCCAACCAGTCAAGCAGCACTGCCCACCTGCCCGGTCCTGAGGTAGACACACACACACACACTCACTCACTCACTCACTATGTATATATATATTTATATATGAAGAGTTCAGATGCAAAAGCCTCTAAATGCCATTTGAAATTTTCTAAAATGACAATTTTTATCAAGCTTGTATATTTAAGTTCAGTCATTTCACTTAAATGACAATTAATAGGTAATCTCCATTGCAATTTAAGTGAAATTACTGAACTTAAGAATTTTAGAAGAAAATTTCAAATGGCACTTAGAAGCTTTTGCATCTGAACTCTTCATATATATATATATATATGAATAATATCAATATCAATATCTTTTGGATATTGATCTTAATGCCTCAATTAGAAAAATGAGGAAAACTCCAACCTTTAAGGACAAATTTTCTTTGTGAATGAATAATGTATCATAAATAAATAAATGTTTTTCCTTAAAATACAGGGTGCATAAGTCA
>JAOTRC010000010.1:22209850-22220781 GCA_027497675.1 Cyprinella lutrensis | reverse complement strand
GAGATCCAGGGGGCGGAGTTGGATCCAGATCTAAGGGGTGGAGATGGGTAGGATTAGGGGTGGGGTTAGGGATCAGGAGGCGGAGATGGGTAGGATAAGGTAAACGTAAGGTGGGAGGAGTTGGATATGGATTTTTTTTCTCTTTTATGTTCCATACAACAGATTTGGATTGTTCTGATTTATTATTAATAAATTATGATTTGAAGTTTTAAATTAGCATTCTATCTTTGAATTATAAAGTCATAATTTACAAAGTCACTTTAAGTGTAGTAAATTATGTTTTAGTTTTTGTACAGTTTTAAATCAGTGTTCTATTAACCCTTTAAGACCGGTGGTAGCATAGTAGAGTATGATTCAAAGTTTTAAATCAGTTTTTTAGTTCGACTTAAGTCATGATTTACAGTTTTAAGTCAGTTTTATGGACAATAATAAATTATGATTCAAAGTTGTAAATCAGTGTTTGATTTAGAATGATCTAAATCACTCGATATAAGAAGCTGATCATATTGTTTATCTGTCTACAGTTTTCCGGGCTGTACCTGCTGTCCTTCTTCATCATCGTCCTGGGACTGGTCTTCTACTTCTCGTCCTCCACGTACGTGGCACAGGATCCTCGCGTTTATAAACAGTTCCGCAACACGGGAAACGCTCTCACAGACACGCCCACTGTGGGGCCGCTGGAGCCTTCAGTGACCTATACGAGCCTGGGTCAGGAAATAGAGGAGGAGCCTCGCATACGAGTCGCCTGAAGGGGGCGTGGTCTCTCAAAACCAATCATCCACGGCCCGGCCCAGCAGTCTGTAGAAAAGGGAATGGTAACGATCGCTGAATGATGTAATCAACCACGTAGCAAATGAGTACACTGTGATTACGAACTGTTAATAGGTAGCAGTGACTTCTGTACATCTGAGTTATCAGATCCATCATGTATAGAGATGATTTCACCTCATTGCCTCTTTCCCCGCGGCAAATTAAGTGTTTAGAAGGATTCGTGCTGACTGTTTTGTCCAAATGCTCACTTGTGAATGTTTTACTTTCTTATACAAGCACAAAGAGTTCATTGTATCTGAAAGTTTGACAAGGTTCGTCTCACTACAGTTTCATGACTATTTTACTTTTTAAATGATCTATCTGATGACGTCTCTGGAAAACTGCATTCTGAGTTTTAAAATGCTGATTTGAGCCAGTGCCTTGCCATGTAATATCATTGTGGGTTCCATTTAGCCAATGAGAAATCATGACTTCTAAAAACAGTGTCATCAGTATTGGGCATCATGTCATGATTGCACATTATCTGCTCAAAATGAACAATTTTCCATCCACAAAAGGGTAAAAAAAACAAAACAAAAAAATAAAACGTGATTTTCCACCCTTCTTTAAATGTTATACAAAGTTAATTTTTTATATTTGTCATCATATTGTTTATTTTGTTTTAATTCTGCCAAGAAAGGGTACATGCATTTGTATTAAATATTAAAGTCTGTGTAATAGCAATTGATTGTAAACTTGTAAACTATTTTACTGCACTTGACTTTGTTTTATAAGCAGTTCAGTCTTTAATTATCATCTTATTTGGATAAAATCCAATACATGTGTAAAGTTATTCTGAACTGATATCTACATTTTGTTTTGTTTAAAAAAATTGTCATTTAAATATTGGAAATTCTTAATGTGTTTGACTTGCTTAAAATAAAGTATATTTGTCTTAAACTCAAAAAAATGTGAATGTGCCATGAATGGGAAAATGTTTTTAAGATTGCAAAACAATGTCACATCATAATCAAACTTTTACTTAAAAGGGATAGTTCACCCAAAAAATAAAAATGTTGTCTTAATTTACTCACCCTCAAGTTGTTCCAAACCTGTATGAGTTTATTTTAAAGAATGTTTTTCACCAGAAAATTGATGGTAGCCATTGACTTTCATAGTATTTTTTTCTACTATGGAAGTCAATGGCAACTGTTTGATTAACATTAATTATTTAAAAAAAATCAGGAGAAAGAAACTCAAACAGGTTTGGAACAGTTTGAGGGTGAATAAATGATAACAAAATGTTTATTTCTGGGTGACCTATACCTTAATGCATCTCAGATTACATTATGCCACAAACTACAATTTCTCCTTTAATGAAATATTTGTGAAGAAGACCCTGAATATGTGATGAAATATTAACGGATTGAATCATGTTTACATATTTTACAAAATCATTCTGTTTACAAAAGACAAACTCTTAATGAAACTGGGTTGCCCTGTTTTCAATCAATCCCCATTTACATGTGCAATGCTGATTAAAAACGTTTTGGGCTATTTATTTATTTGATTAATTCTCAGGCTCAGCTCACCTACCACATAAATGATACTCAATAGTACAAAGCTAGGAAAAGCATAAATAATTCCTACAACTGGAAATAATTATAGAAAGACAAGAATAGGCTACTTTACTGACCCCATGGGGAACCTTATGTGCAGGACAACAGCCACATTAGAACTAAAATGCACAAAAATTCACCTCTAACACAGAAATAACAATTACAAGACAGACTGCAGAATAAATTAGCATTACAAAAACAACGCAAATAATTATTATTAATAATTATTATAAATAATTATTATTTTTATTTTTATTTTTATTTTTTTTTATTAATTATTATAAATAATTAATTATTACGAAACGTTTCCGATTGGCTTGGCGAATGAAAACGCTTGCTCTGTGAATGTTAATTAGATCAATCAGGAATGTGGGCGCGACCTCATGACCCCCCATGACCTCTCTCAAGTGGTTTCTTCCTAACCTTTAAAACCTGGGAATTGTTTGCGCGCGCGCGGGGCGGTGACACCGGCACAGGTATGGCTGACCTTAGCACGACCTGGGAGTGTGAGTTGCTGGAGCAATTCTCCTGTCTGACTGCCGCCACAGAGGAAGAGCTCCATCTGAATGCCTCAGATGTTACTTCGGAAAGCAGCGACAACACAACGGGCTTATTGCATTTAAGTGAAGAAGTTCTCCTGGTTATATTGAGGAACTTGGACCCAGTGTCGCTCCTGAGGCTTGGCAGCACGTGCAGTTTATTGTTCCGAGTTTGTTCGTGCAACTCCCTGTGGACCACACACTTCCAGGTACAATACGCTTGGACATTGAGTTTTGATTAATCACAGTAAGTCGATGTTTTATTTTATTTTTTAATAATTCAACCTTTATGCATAGGCTACTTTCAACATTCGAGTCAACAGTGGTTTGAATACATTTTAAATAATTAGCACCTTCTAAATATTAAAAATGTGTGGGGTTTTTTATTGCAATTTCAAGATTTACAAACAAACATGGCTGCATAACTTTCTTTTCTTATATAGATTACAAAGAAAATATAGCCAGAGGGAGCAGCACTTAATACAACAAGAAAATAAATGAAGTCTAAGTACACAAAGGATATTTGTAAGGAAAATAAACATTTAAAAGAGAAGAAAAAATATATGGTAGGAATTATGATATAACATACATGACAAATAAGGGGTAAATGCAGTCTTTGTTCATCCATTAATCTCAGTTGGGAAGAGTTTTAGGGTATCATATATTTTTTGTGCCTTAGGACCTTTCAAAGTTTTTAGGGATTTTATATACAGATTAAATTCATTCAAGAAAACTACAAATTTGGGAGATGATTTCACAATTCTACACTTATGAATGAAGAATTTGGCTAGACATACAATTGTATTAATACAAAGCTCGTCACCCTTGCTTTGCAATATCAACCCAAATGTAACATCGTCTCTGGATATAGAGGTTGGGAATGAAGATATCTGCTGCTTAACCCATTTGTTTACTTCACACCAAAATATCTGAATATTAAAAATGTTTGTTGTTTGAATGAAATTCGGACGCCATGTTGTCATTATCATGTGACCAACCAGTGACCAACCAGCGTCAGTTCGTTGTGTCGATTCACTGCCATTCATGAATCCTCTCCTGTGGCCTCATTAGATAGTAAAGTGTTTGTCGTCTGCACACTGTACGTCAGAATCTTCTGGCAAGCCGTTTTAGCTTAAATTGTATCCAACCTTACATTATTTTATTTTTACCAGTAAGACTTCAGTTAGAGAGCTTTACAATTAAATTCCCAATAACAATTATAGAGCTCTCTAATTTAATAATTACTAATAACAATTACGATTAGAGAGCTCTCTAATTCGAATTTTACTAGTAAGAATGTAATTGCAGAGCTCTTTAGTTGAATTGCAGAGCTCTGCAATTGCATTCTTACTAGTAAGAATTACATTAAGAGAGCTCTTTTAATGCAATTATTACTAGTAAAAACTGATTTAGTAAAACTCTAATTAAAAATGAATGGAAGTCAAAGGAGACATGAGTTGTAAAAGCCTAAACAATTTAAGAGTTTTAACTGTATTCACTCTCGTGAATGAAAATAACACGCATGCCTCTAGTTTGTCAGGTGGTCCATCATGCAAGAGCAGGTTGTCTGATTCTTTCATTCTCCTCATGAACAAACAAAGTGACTCATTCACGGTGCATTTGTTCAACCACTTCAACCAGCAAGATGCTTTCACACTTCACACTTGAATGAGATCTGCTCATTCTATAATCCGTATTCAAAGGCAGGAAAGACTTGCGTAAGAAAACTAAAAACACAGTCGGTTCATGGATGGGAATTAGTCATTTTGTGAAAAGATATGATCATTATTTTAGATTACTCAGTATTTTTATTAATGAACAATAAATATTGAACTTGTAGACCCAGTACTGCAACTCTTTCTCAGAATTTGTCCTCTGCATTTAACCCATCCAAGTTAGTACACACACACACACACACACACAAGAAGTAATGGGTAACCATTCACTGCGGGGTCCTGGGAGGGATTGGTGATTAGTTGCCTTGCTTCCTGCCTTGACTTTGGGTTACAAGTCTGATTCTTTGGTTTGATTTGAATGTTTTTCATTATATAGATGCCTTTTAAATGGTAATCATTGTATCCAGAGCATCTTGTATTTATGAAATTTAATAATTTCTATTCAAACAATTTTATGTTTCGAAGTGTTTTACAACAACATTACTCCAATTGTCATTACATTTTCATGAATTCTGTTTGCAAAGATGTCACCAATAGTTATTTTTTGACCATAGACTAAAATCCACATTCAGCGTACATAGCAGTACAACATATTGTGTATAAGACCATATTATTTAAAATAATGAATCAGTTTTATTCCCATTACATTAATAATGTAAATTTTGTTGTTTTCTTATTTATTTTTGAATGTTGATCCGCAGGCTTGGTAAGTGAATGCAGTAGGTACTCGTGTGCTAATCCTCTCCAAAATGTTTCTCCACAGGATTCGTTTGGGGTCAGTCTATCATATACCCATGCCAGGTGTCCCGTAACGGCCAAAACCGCCTTCCGCTTGGTTTTTATGTGGCGATCCCTCTTCAGAAACATCCACTGTAACCGTGCGTTACAGGAGAAGCTCTTCGTGGAGGTTCCACTCGCGCCACACAAGTACTGGGTCCAGTGGCTCGTGCTGGAGGAAGTCGTCCCGTTGCCCTCAGTGAGGCTTCCCAGCAGTGATGTGGAGAAATTGTGGGGCATCACCACAGATTTGTTCCAGGACAAACTCCAAGGTGGTTATATTCTCAATTGACACCTGAGGTTTCCATGCTTAATTCAAGTTTAACATGCTGATTTTTCTTTTCTCTTTACCAGAGAAAACTGAAGATTGTGATGCCCTCAAATTTGAGTGGAGGGAGCTGTATCATCTTGCACTGAAGCATCATGGTAGTGTCTCACGGGTTTTCCAGCATGTTCTCAGCCAACACCAAAACAAGGGTGAGATATTTGAACAAATGTTTATGTAACAAACGGAAAAGTAGCAGTTTTTAGACAAATCCTTGGGGTCTGGGGCCCCCAGGAGTGCTAATGTGCCAGTGGAAATGTTCATTGAAAGTGTCAAAAATAAAATCTATAAAAAAAGTTAGATAATTAAAATTAAACAGATGAATAAGTAAAAAATTGATACAAGTAAATGAGTGAATAAATACATCTATCATTATAGTAATGAGTAGGAAAAATAAATTGTTGTAGTTTTAATAGAAACTAGATATTTTCCAAATATTTTTTGATAGTTTTTCAAAGTATAAATCGTCTTTATACAATTAACTACAGTAGTGAACATTTGAAGTGGGATAATGTTATACATGAATTTTGAACAATACCCGTTAGGACTACTTTGACTACTGTATATAGATGTCTTTTAAATGGTAATCATTTTACTCAATGCATGAGTCTTGCATATAAGAAATATAAAATGATCAAACATACATTATTTAAATTATTATTTTTATCGATCTAGTTTTTATTGAATCAGTGGGAACTAGTTTGTTGATGTGGCCTGTCGAATAAACAGTTTAAATTTAATGAATTTAAAGATTTAAATTGGGGATGCTCACTTTTAGGTCTACTTGCATGGTCTTCAGAAAACTTAATTGGCCAAATAAAAGTGCAATAACTAACGTTGCGTATTTTGGCATTGATATTGCTGAAGAAATATAGTATAATATGCAATATATCACCTTATCTTAATGCTTAGTGCTGGAGTGGATCCAGTCAACTAGAACTTCCACAGTGCATTTAGTAAATATGGGATGTGTTTCCCAAAAGCATCATTAGCCAACTATGGTCGTAAGTTCCGTCGTTACCAATAGAGTTCAATGGGAATTGCGACCAACTTGCGACCATAGTTGGCTAACGATGCTTTCGGGAAACGCACCCCTGATTGGCTCATGATGGCACCTATACTGTATCGTCGTCTGGCCCAAAATGATGACGTGGGTGTCTGGGTACTGTCGTTGACCTTTTATGCTTTCGCTATATACGTTTCCTCTCTCATACTAAAAGTAATGGGATTTCTGAAGCAAGATGAAGTAATCTATTTTTTTGCACTGGTGGATCACTTCAAACTGCTGTGATGGACCCTTGATCGGAGAGTTGGAGTGTGACACTGAGTGATGTTCCTGGTATAGGACTGTGACTCATAGGTCACCCTCACCTGCTATTTCCTGTATCTTTGAATACACTAGTATATGAAAGGCCCATGTTCTATAGCTCTTAGCTTTGAACAGGATGTGGTGCATCCTAGTCAGTGTCGATCTAAAGGTCTATCAAACTTCCACCAGTAGGTTTGGAGTTCCTTCTGTAAGGTTGCAGAAAGGTGTATGATAAGTTGATAAGTTGTGTTTCTGCTTGACTAGCTTTTTAAATGGCGCTATTGTTGTCATTAACACCCATCTCTTGTACTGGTTTTAGAGCATGCAGAGCTGGAGTCCATGTACCATCAATACGTCCAGTGTAGGTTCCAGTGGCTGTTCACATACTGGTTGTTTCGTCAGCC
Organism: Cyprinella lutrensis; assembly: GCA_027497675.1. NCBI lineage: Eukaryota > Metazoa > Chordata > Actinopteri > Cypriniformes > Leuciscidae > Cyprinella > Cyprinella lutrensis. The sequence goes on along the minus strand of JAOTRC010000010.1, from coordinate 22,213,382 downwards.
CAGTCCGTACAACAAGCAGCTGCGCTCCATTTTCCTGCAGTGGAAGAAGCACAGCAAGAGAAAGGTGGCCACCTGGGGTGAAACGCTGTGTGACGTGAGGTACCTGGCCTCCCTTCACCCCATCACCAAAGACTACTGGAGAGGCCGATTGGCCCGGGGAAATGAGAGCCTGGGTGAGTTACTTGGTTAATTAAGTTGTATACATATTTACTACTACTGTTTGTTTTACTGACATTTTGTTTCTTTAATAGCATATATTGTGTAGTTCATTTGTTCTTATGGATAGATTTATCTAATAGCTTTTGTGTTCATACAGTGTAGTGTTTTAGTTAAATAGCATGTTTATTAATATTCTTCTGTATATAGATTTATTTAACAACGTGTGTTATAGCTTTATTTCTATCTAGTGGTGTTTATAGATTTAATAGCATGAGTTTATAGATTTATTTATTAGCATGTATTACAGTTAATTAGCTTCATTTGATAGAATTTATTTAATTTATTATAGCTTTATGTAGCCCTCAAACTGTATTCACTTTATAGTCCTTAATCCTGTAATTGTGGACAAATGTGGGCATAGAGGACTCAGGTCTGATCCTAATTTTTATTTATTAAAGATGTTATATCACTGTCTTCGATAAAGTTTTGTCTACCCATTTATGGTGTTTTTTTTAAATTTATTTACTTCAAAAAGTACCATATTTTCTATGTAAATTATGCTTATTTTTGTTTTATTTTTAATTTTTTTAATAACCACATTAAAATATCTTTCCAATAAGTTCTTAGAGCTAAAACCTAAAGATGAAGTGACTTTGCTGTATTTCTATGGGTGCCCATTTTTGACCCAAATAAAAGATTAAGGAGTTTTTTTTTTCACCCAATTCATTGTAGAATTGAGTTAAAAAAATTGTACCTCTCAGACCAAGGGAATTATTTAAAAAAAAAAAAATTCTTATAAAAATAAATCCTCCTTTTAATAAACCATTTTGCCCACATTTGTCCAGAATACAGTTTTAGGGTTAATGGCATTATGTTTTCTTTTTTTTTAATCCTGCGGTGTTCATAGTGTGGTGGTCAAATGGCCTTTTTTTCTCAATGCAATTAATGTACTATATTTTAGATCGATTAATGTTTTTTAATTTAATATTTAGTATTTTAAGAGGATTTTATGATGGCAAATTATATTTATACAGTAGTTATAATCCAGTTATTCCCTTTCTGGCTTAAACTATCATAAATCTTGAATGCTTTTGAGCAAAAACTTAAGTTTGGTGTCTTTTAAAAGACACATGGCAGATTATTGCAGACATTTTAAATAAGTAAACAACTTGCATTTCTATAATTATGAAAGGTGCACACAAATATTATTACATTTTTAAATGAAATGTGTATTTTCCAGAACATGTTTTATTCAAACTGTGAAAGTCAAAAATCGAAACAATTTATTTTAAATTTGAGGTTTATCTTTAGAGGAAATTAGCTTTTTTTGACAGATGAAAGATGAAATTCATTCAATGCGGTAATTTTTTTTTTAGGTCCATTTACCTTTTTGAATCATGTCTATAATTATTTTTTTTCAATGATTTTTTACATAGCATGTTTCGCACCACTAAATAAAATTGAAAAAAAAAAAAGTTTTGGGTTTTTTTTTTTTTGGGTCAAAAAATGCTTGAACACCAGAGGGTTACATAAATGAAACCATCAGCCAGTCATTTGTAAAATTGTTTTCCTGTCATAGTAATGACATGGATTGTTCAATTACTGGTGGAGAATTGGCTTGATCTTTAAACCTTTGAGGAGTCAAGCGACCTGCTGTATTTGCTCATGTTTTCTGTTCTCTGTCAGTCTCATGTGGTGCTCTCTCTTGAGGAACTATGCCTAAACCAGTCCTTTGTCAGGAAAAGAGTCGGTAGATCAAATGTTACTGCTCCAGTCTCTTCGAATATCATCTCATCTTCTGACTCTACTTGTTTCTTTCCATCAGGGATTCAGACTGTTGGAAACTACTTCTCCATGTGTAAGTCTCTCATTGCCTGGATCTTGGGCCGCGACTGGGGCCGACTGAAGCGAAGAAAGGTACGTCTATAGAATACATGCAGGAAGCTGAAGAACATTTTTTTTCCCTGACATGCACTCCTCTCTCCCTGGTGTGCATTGTGAGGTTTGAATAAATTTGACAAGCTGTCTTTCCAGGGATTAACTTTTCTTCACACATGATTGTCCCCGTTCTATTATAACTGATATGTCTCTTCCCCATCTTAATGGCAAATAAGTTCCTCAGAGGAGGTGATCTTAAATATTCCAGCAGTGCTCATCCTCTGCGTTTCATTAGCCAGTGAGAATGATTTCGCAGGTCACGGCATGAGCAGACGCTCCTATCTAATGGCTGCCTAAATGGATTATAGATTTGCATGTCTCAGTCAATTACATTGCACATCTGACCATACGAATTCTCCCAGTATCATACACTGGTCCGTAACACGTAACCATTCAAGGACACTGAATGTGAATCTTATTTTTACCAACAGAGGTTAACTGCACATTATCATGGTACATACAAAATCTCTATTCAAGTCTTATTTAAATTTATTCCTTTTTTTGCTTTATGAATATGCAAATGTAGGCCTGTTCCTTTATGCATGCACTTGTTTGGGAGCAAGGTCAGTTAGAATGCTGTACCTGTCATTGGCAGGTTTATGAAGACACCCTGGAGGGTGTATATCTTGTGCTGAGGCGGGACATGCAGGAGACGCTCATCGAGCACGAGCACTTCTGGCAGGTGGCCAAAGTCCAGATGACCCGTGTCTGTGCGCTGGAGGAGACGGCCGCAAATTATGTGAACTGGAAAATGATTGAGACACTCCCCTACTACAAGTCAGTCCTGCTTGAGTCTCACTCACCTTCTCTCTTATAGAATACAGAATTAGAATTGCAATGTTTATAGGGAAGGACTGCCTTATAGTGACAGCAATTTTTTTTATCCTTTTCTATTTGTTTTGAAAAGTTAGCTTATTTTATTTTTTCATTTAACTTGTTTTTATTCATCTAAACATCAATGTATACATCACTTTTCTCCATATAATGCACTTTACTGATAACCAAACGGTTCAAGGTCCGAAAGACACTTTCAGTACAAACTGCAAACTGTTCAGAGGGCTTTAAACGATTTTAGATGATGAATAAGGGTCTCAATAAGTGAAATGATTGGTCATTTAAAAAAACAAAGTTTAAGTTTTATAAACTCAAATGCTCACCTTGTTCTGTGACGCACGTTTGTGACTCCTGTTGGAACTCGTTTATCAAATAGAACGAATCTTTTTCCGAGTCATTTGGTTCATTCAACGAACGAATTGACTCGAAAAAAGATTCGTTCATTTGATCGTTTCGCTTGATAAGACCCTTATTCATCATCTGGAATCGTTTAAAAAGCCCTTTGAACAGTTTGGTTCCCACTGAAGTCCATTATATGGAGAAAATCCTGAAATGTTTTCATCAAAAACCTTAATTTCTTTTCGACTGAAGAAAAAAAGAC
>JAOTRC010000010.1:21990426-22002004 GCA_027497675.1 Cyprinella lutrensis | reverse complement strand
CCACATATATTATGTAAACACAAACTTTTATTTTGGATGTGATTAATTGCGATTAATCGTTTTGACAGCCCTAATTTGAATATATTTTAAAATGTAATTTATTCCTGTCACATGGCAAAGCTGAATTTTCAGTGTCACATAATCATAAAATCATTCTAATATGCTGATTTGCCCCTCAAGAAACATTTATTATTATTATCAATGTTGCAAACAGTTGTACCGTGTAATATTTCTGTGGATGCTTTTTTATTCAAGATTATTTGATGAACAGAAAGAACTCCATTTACAGTATTTGCACGCATTCGAAATCTCTTTTAAAACTATAAATGTCTTTACTGTCAACTTTGATCAATTTATAGAATATTTCCTGTGTGAACCACCAACATTTTGATTACCGGCCCTGATAACTGAGCAACCCTTTCCAGAATCTCTTCTCAAATAGAGAATCGCCTCCACAAAGGTGATACAAAAACAAATTACCTTGCTTTCCACTGCAATGTCAGTGGATACAGAATCTTACAGACCTTTCCCAGTAAAAAAACACCTATATGCCAACAGCTGAATTGGGTGTCACCTGCAAATGGAATCCCGGGCACCTCAGACACGGGGTGATGCTCTTCTATTGTGGCTGGCTGGATGCTGAGAAGAGGGGTGAAAATTCATTAAAGAAATAAAGAGTTGATAATATGACTCGACACCTCGAGGGACGCGCGCAGACACACCCGTACGAGAGTGGAGACGGATCACAGCGGCATTGAGAATTGCCCACAGTGGCACATTTCTTTAACCTCATATTCACTTGTGGAAGCAATGGATCTTCATTTAAGCGGAGCCTACACACACACCACTGAAACTTTCACCTGCTCCTCCTCTCTGGTCAGCCTCATTACGCTCTGCCTCAAAACACCTGAGGAAAGCAAAAATAATATTTAACGCTCCACTGATAAGATGCAATTTATATAAAAAAAGGGACTTAGTCCTGCAGAAAGGATAACAATATCACCTGCACATCATGGACTTGAGCTCAGCTAAATGTGAATGGTCACAAGCAATAGAAGTAACTTGCTGTAGTTCCAAAATATGGTAATTATTAATATTATGTCAACACACTTCTTCATTATTTGCCAAAATTCCCTGGCATACAAATGCTTCATGATTAGACTGAAGCGATTAGCTTGGGATTAAATCAACAAAGGTGTTTTTTAATATAAAAAATATAAAATATGCAGACTAATCAAATGTCTCCTCGAATTAGTGTGGTCTCCTATAGAGAGGAACTGCTGGACGCCTCTTCCAATCAGGGCTAATCACCTCATTAGCATTCCTAACCGTGTCTCATGTATCTCCAGAGGGCTACTTAAAGAGTTTTTCACCATCTTTCAGCTCGGACCATTAGCAAACAAAATGAGTTCAAGCTGAAGGTCAGTCAGACAAGGTAAGGTCTTTGAGAACTCCAAGGCACTGGAGGTGTGCACACAAATGGCAAGTACACTCATTAGATGCATCTAACTGCAGTGAGATAAGTAACACCTTTGGTTCGGAATGGAGAACTTCTTATTCAGAAAAAAACTTTTTATTTTTTTTTAAACACCTGAACAAAACGTCCCGAATTCCCTAAATGACAACAAAATGCCACTTACCAGACTTCAAGCAGACATCTGGCTAAAAATAGCTCTTATCCTAGCCTCAATTCATCAGAGCCTATCAGATAAAAATGTGTGAGGGGGCTTCACTGGAGAAAGCTGAATGAGCTTCTTATCACTGATTGCGCGTTTACCTTGAAGGCTCAGCCGATTCAGAATCACGATAGCACTGGAACGTTGATTGCCTGCTAGAAGCTGATTCGAGAGAATGTGAAGAAGTCATATCAGAGGCCAAATGAAATAATAGCGAGTGGAAGAGCTTTACCTATAGAACAGAGCCAGAGTTTGCTAATATTCTTTGCTTCGGTTAACACGGGTATGAACTTTGGTCAGCTGGCCACGGGAGAAAGTGACGGGAGACAAGGTCTAGGTCAAACCTGCACTCGGCTGACCCACGGTATGTATGAATGGGTGCAACTGTGTGTCTTCTACAGCAGCAGTGCGGAGGTAGACTTAAAAACTTGCCCTAGGTCAAAACGGCTGAAACTCACATTCAATAATGAGCTCAGGATATGAACTCTGCAGAAAACCGTGGGCTGAATCTCAATTTGCAACTTATACTATGCACAAAATCATTGTACTGCTGATTTGGGACACTCAAACCATACTCTTGTATAATACAGTACATAGCCGTCACGAGAGGGTAGAAAGGTGGTGATTCTTGGGGCTTTTGGCTATTGGTTGGGGGAGGGAGGAGGGTCTTTGGGTGGAGACAAAATTTTTATAAAACCTGAACTGGGGTGCATTTCCCAAAAGTATCGTAAGCCAACTATGGTCGCAAGTTCCATCGTTATCAGCATAGTTCAACAAGTCGGTGTTTCCCAAAACCCTCGTTCCAAACAGCATCGAAAAGCTTTTGAGCTGTGGTTAGAAGCATAGTTTCATGTTTGCATGACATGTGGACTCAATAAATCCTTATCTTGAGCAAAACAAGCAAGCTGACATTCAGTACAATCTATTTATTTTATTTAGAAGACATACAAATGTAGTTTTTACGTTTGTCAAGAGATTTAAAGCACCGTTTTTGAAGAGCGCGCATGTGCGTTCGAGCTCTAGAGCGCAAGAACGAGCCTATGATTGAATCTGGAAAGAAAGAAAAATAACTGAGAAATAGACTTCAGATGCAACATGACATCATGACTTTTGCGTAAACATACACGCCACTTTCGAGTCAAGTGGCGTGTTATCTCGACGCATTTTGAGCTATCCGCGTGTATCCGCGTGTATGTCTACGCCATTAACGTTCGCGTCACCCCGCGTGTCTGTACACACCGTCAAACGTCTGAGTGAAACGAAGCAAAAATGTACATCTACATCTGAGGAGCTATCTTTTTCTTTCCTAGGATGGTAAGGGAACAGTCATAAATGCCATTAACCCCAGTTACGGGTAGGTTTAAGGACGGGGTTGAGGTAAGTCATATATTTATATAATAAGGTTAAGTCGACGGCGTTCATAAACACGCTGAAAAGCGATTATGCGTGTTGATAGCACGCCAAAAATGGAAATACGAATTGCCGTGTCATACACACGCTACCTCATGAGATCAGTCTGTCAGATGCCAGAACAGATTCATTAAAAGTAGTTATTACTCTACCACCAACGTGACATAATTAACCAACGTGTTTGACGACCAATTTGCGACAGTTCGGGAAACAGTCGTAACTAGCTACAGTATAGTTGATTTCTTCAACGATGCATCATACTATGGTAGAGAAGCAGCGAGTTACGTTGTTGTACGGGGGAAACGCATCCCTGAACGGTAGTGTACGTGGCTATTGATAAAAAGACAGCACCAAGAGAGAGAAAGATGGGAGGCGGTTAATAATCTGAAAGTGTGAGGTCCTGAAGTCAACAATTATTAGCACCTTCTGATGTGGAAGGAAAAGACATATTGGGTCCCTCACATCCCATAACTGGGAAATTTCTACCACTGCCAACACTTGCACACAGACGAGAAGAAGTCTACGTGTTAAATGAAAAGAGAGGAAATCAGTCAGACAGCTTTTCAGTTATCAGTTTTCAGTCCACCGAGCGTTGCCGATCAGTTGGTGGCCTGACTGAGGTGAAAGAACTCTCAACAAAACTTTGCACAACAACATGCAATTTCTTTATTTCGATGGTATAAAGAACTCAAAACAAAATTGCTGCCAGGAGTGAAAAGATGAAAACATTCTTTTATCTCCAGTTTTCCCCACCCTCCTCGCCTGTTTTGGGTGACTGTTTTTCCCAATGAGGGGGATGACAGAAGGGGCAGGGCAGAGAAGACTGCAGGGCGCCAAGAGCGCAGGGCTTTAGGGAACATAGCCTTCCTCTCCTGTCAGCACTGACCTGCTACAATAATGCATACACTGCATCTTTATTCCCCAGACCTTTTCCAGCACAGAAATAAAACCCAGAGAGTCTATTGCTCTGGTGGAAAAATAGACTTTTTTGATATCATCTTGCTGCCCACACTAATGACTTTTTTATGTTGTACAAGTGGGACAATGGCACATAAGTATAAATATTACTTATTTTAATACAAAGTGAGTGGTGTATCTGTGTGTATGTGCATGCATTGGCTTTCGTCATGTGGTTTTCCTTGTATTATTGTGGTATTTATCAATACATTTAAGGGAAAATGGCTGATTTTGGTAGTTAAAGTACGTATATTAACATTATATCACAATGAAATATATGGTTATACGTTGTAACTTATACAGGCATTCTGTAAAACTGGAAACATTGTCACTGTTTTGTTACAGTGAATTCTGGTGAATTCTAGCAAAATGCCTTGTTGATGCTAGAGGTCAGATGAGAATGGGCCAACTGATTCAAGCTGATAGAAAAGCAACTTTGATTGAAATAACCACTCGTTACAACCAAGGTATGCAGCAAAGCATTTGTGAAGCCACAACACGCACAACCTTGAGGCGGATGGGCTACAACAGCTGAAGACCCCATCGGGTACCACTCATCTCCACTACAAATAGGAAAAGGCAACAATTTGTAAGAGCTCACCTAAATTGGACAGTTGAAGACTGGAATAATGTTGCCTGGTCTGATGTGTCTCGATTTCTGTTGAGACATTCAGATGGTAGAGTTAGACTTTGGTGTAAACAGAATGAGAACATGAATCCATCATGCCTTGTGTAGTTACCACTGTGCTGGCTGCTGGTGGTGGTGTAATGCTGTGGGGGATGTTTTCTTGGAACGCTTTAGGCCCCTTAGTGCCAATTGGCCATCGTTTATGGCCACCATGTACGCATCCTCTGATGGGTACTTTCAGCTGGATAATGCACCATGCCACAAAGCTTGAATCATTTCAAATTGATTTCTTGAACATGACAATGAGTTAACTGTACTAAAATGGCCCCCACAGTTACCAGATCTCAACCCAATAGAGCATCTTTTGGGATATGGTGGAACGGGAGCTTTGTGTCCTGGATGTGCATCCCACAAATCTCCATCAACTGCAATATGCTATCCTATCAATATGGGCCAACATTTCTATAGAATGCTTTTAGCACCTTGTTGAATCAATGCCATGTAGAATAAAGGCAGTTCTGAAGGTGAAAGGAGGTCAAACAAAGTATTAGTATGGTGTTCCTAATAATCCTTTAGTTGAATGTATATATATCTCTGCGCCAGCTGTTTATTGTTATTTTTTTTCTGTGTCGAATTTGAGTCGCATACATTTTCCATGGCTCTCTCATTCAAGGAGACAAGCGAACAGAGCTTAACACAATGCTTTATGCAGTCGACATGGTTTTGCTTTTGTAGAGGGATGTACAGTATATCATTCATAGCCACATGATGGTTATATCAGGGAGTTGGTGAGCATGATTACACAAGTGCACCAAGTCGCTATTCTTATTTCCCTTGTGTTCTACAGTAAAACTTGTGAAATAAAGATGTAACCTTTGGAGAAAGGTTGTTTCATCCAGGAATTAATGAAGCTCTGACTGTTTGATTTCCTGTTTTGTCAATGAATGACTCACAGAGATTAAAGTCCTTTAACAGACAGGAACAAAGGCATCTCCTTAATACTGCTTTTATTGTTTTCCAAGAACAATCATTCAGAATTTTTTCCTAGATTGTGGTTTTCCATAAAAGAGAAAAGAAAAATACATATTTGTATTTTATAGCTGGAGTTATATAGAGGGCATTTGATGATGACTCCTATCTCAAATTGATTGTTTTGTCTTTGTTTTTAGAGTCAAAGTCAATGGCGAACTCAATGCTCAGCAGATCCAAGAGTTAGTGTCCATTTTTTTGTTGTTGTTCTAAATTTATATATTAAGAGAAACCATGATGCAACTGATCTCAGATCAGCACGAAGGGCAACCCCAGTCAAAGGTTTTGTTTATAGGACAGCAGGTGGACTTTCCCTTTCTCCCTGCACACACCCCCTTTCACATGTTCAGTGCTGCTCTCTGACCAATCACAGCTTGTCCTGTCTTATCAGCTATTCAAAATGAAAGGCGGTTGAAATTTATGCTTGTTTTCTCCTGCTGTTCTTTATCCTCCAGTGGCAACATATGCATAGTGGCAGTTAAGCTCTTGAATAGCTGTCTGGATTCAATAGATTTCTGACAATTCATGTGTGATGCATGCGGTTTGGGACATTTTTAAAGTCAGTGTTTTACTATAACATGGACTGTCAGAAGACACAGAAAGCGAGACTAAGCAGTGTAAGACAGTGGCAGAGATCGTCTTTTCTTTTACAAACTCATGGTGAGTCTTTATTGCTCTTATAGCTGCTTTGTGTTGACATTGTCAGAAGCTTCAATAACATTTAAAATGCATAAAGAGTTACATTCAGTTTTAAATATTGCACAAAGTATCCTAAGTTTATACCTATCAGAAATTGCCTCACTTTTAAAGACTCATATTTTTACATACTGATTATTTTATTAAAATTAGCATGTGATTTTTTGCAAATTAAATGGAATGAGCCTAATGTTAGCTCAAAAGTTTGGTGTTTTTAATTTTTTTTAATGTTTTAAAAAATAATATATTCACCAAGTTTAAATTTATATGATCAAAAATACAATAAAACAGTAATATTGTGAAATATTGTTACAATTTAAAATAACCGTTTTCTACTTTGATATATTTTAAAAATATATTAATCATTGACTTAAATTGGCTTAAACTAAAATTCGTCTTTCACGGAACCCAAATGGTCCACCGATCACAGTATGACAAACCACTGATCTAGCTGAAAAGACTTAGTTTTGTTTGACTGCGCATGACACAGTGTTGTGGCAAAAAAATGATCTCATGGCCAGGCTTGCTTGCTGCAGTCTGGAGAGAATACAGTATGTGTGTCAGTGAACATATTAGTTAATCAGAAACGTAATATTAACTGGTGTGTTCGTATTTTTGACTCATATGGTATGCTCTACTAATTTGGATTTACCATTACACCGGTAAATTCTTGACAGGTTTTTGATGAAAAAGACTACAGTGAATTTAAAAGTTATTTCCCATGTATCCACAATCATGGAAAACAGATGTTCCCTATTAGTCAGTCACTTTCGACTGCGTAAGAAGTGAACTGTTGAATTGGGATGTCGTCTGAAAGCCCAATCACCTTAGAGTGTAAACAAAACATGCCAATGGAAGTATGCTGAACTCACCCATTCAAGCTTTTGAAGATTCTGCTCTGCAATCATTGATCGAGTGTGTACAACGAACAGGGAGAAGCTCTTCAGAGAGTGTTGGTGGGATGGCGCGTCAGTGGATGGTTGCTTCTAAAAGAGCTATCTCTCCATTCATGCAGTTCTCCTAAAAGAGTATTTCACACGCTGCAGTGCAAACTGCCTGAAGTGGGTCTTGCAAGCCGTGCAACACCTGTGAGACAACAGCAGATCTGGCTGCTACGGCTTACAGTGCTGCTGGACAGGCCGCCTTCATGTGATGTAACCCTGCAAGTCTACCAGGCCACGCCACTTCAGCACTGGGTGTCACAGGGTGGCAGTCACACCAGGCTGTCGCCAGACCTTTGCCCCATGGTCAGACCTTGCTTTTCTATGGTCAGGAGTTCCTCTAAAGCAAGTGTCCAGGTATGTTGTTGTCTCAACATCCGACTTGGGGTGCTCACTCCACTCGGACTGTTGCCTTTTCCTGGGGATTGGACCCTGACAGTGAGGTACTCGCTGACAGACATGTGTAGACCTACGGGCTGGGGTACACCTAACACTTTTGCAAGGTTTTTATGATCTCCCTGTATAGCCTGCGTCCTCCCATTTACTGGCTATTAGTAGCTAGTAATTTGGAGGACCTGCTTGGTGTCTCGTTTGCAGCACCACTCCCCTCCTAGGATTTAATACGTGTGCTTATCCGCTCCACGGGTGAGTTCCCCACCTGGCGAACCCTGGATGGAGTTCCTTCAGCAACGACACTATAAGGAGGCGTCCGACACTATAACACTCGTGTGTATGCCCAGAAGGTGAAGGCTTAGAATAGGTCAGAAAAGCCCATGTGTTGTGATTCATCTACGGGTGATCCCACATGTGTAATCTTCCATGGTATTGCTTCCCTGTCAGTAAGCTTGTGCCTCTCCCTTAAGCCAAGTTCACACTACAGGATTTTAAGCCCGATTTGCAAATTGTTGAGCTCGCCGACTGGTCAGGGTGTTATTGCGTGCAAATCGCGGGGGATTAGCGGGCGATGGACACTTGCCAATCTGCTAGTATGAAAGATACAACAACACAGCGAAGACGCTCGCAGACACGTCGCCAAGACCAGAAAAATGTCTAGCATGCAAGATATCCTGAGCCGTTGCGCGACTCAACCTCAGTGATGTCATGAGCTACAGTACATCAGAGCAAGGTATGAGGTCACCGGGTAAATATTATTATTTTTTTTTTTTTCATTTTTTTCTAAGAGCAAATCATCACGCAAACAGTGTGCAGCACTAGTTTCTGTCTGACATCCATATTTGCTGGGTATTGCTGCACGTGCTGTTTCGCGTCATTTCTGATTCGTTTTATTGCGTGTTTTTTTGTGACAAAACGTAGTTTGTATGACAACATAGAATCGTTGGGTTACAGAGTTATTGTAAACTCGTTATTTATTTGATTATTTTCAGGATTTTGACTGTACCATGATACGACTGAAACAGCTCTCATTAGTCTCATTAGGCTTTGGTTATGAGGCGTGTCTTAACCGAACCAGGAAAAAAAAAACAACTCACTCAATTGGTTTGTCGGTAAACCTACAACCAATCAGAGCAACGCAGTAAGTGAACTACTTTGCATACAGTTGTCAACTACAGAACGTAACCTAACTTTACTTATTTTAGAAGTTAAATAACGAGTGTTGCTTCTTTTACTTACTCCTCCATGATGAGTGCAACCAAAGGAGAAACCACAACGACCACAGGCTTTTCATTACATCCCATCTTCTCAGCGACTGTCAGAGCCAGCTGATGAGTTACACTTTTGCCAAATCATGTGGGAAGGATGGCAAAAATATCTTTCCGATCGACAAATGCCTTGATTGCAGTTCTCTGTTTGTCTATTAAAATTAATGCGCTGTCGATTTATTTTACAAAAGACGCGACAGCGGAATCTATACATCTCAATTCTCCAGCTGCACTCATCTTTGACAAGCGCTCTTTGACGACGTGAGGATTACGTTACTGAAGACCACCTGTCAATCATCGTATAAAGCCCGCCCTGGCAATTTGATTGGCCCGTTGACTTCTGAACCGCTCATAATTTCTCCTCAATGGATTGAGTCCAGACCGAACTTCCCTTCCAAAAAATGTTGTGGGCGGAGTTCAGGCTGGCATCCAGGCTAAGCTTCCATACTACCGTTCCTTCTTTCTCGGAGAGGGTTAAAGTGTGTTTGTCAAAGTCTAACCATTGCATTTGTTTAACACTCATAATTAAAATTTCATATTTCATTTGGCTTTTTTTCACCCTGGGAAATGAATGATATTACATCTGTCCAGTTAATCAATTACAAGTGGTAATTATAATTGTTATAAGATTCATAAAAAACAATATTCAGGGAAGACAGTCAGCCTAAGGGCTAATTACTGAACTGGATAGTAGATATGGGACCCATTAAGAATTGTCTATAGGGTCTAATAAATTCTAAAGGTTTGCATTTGCAAACGCCACTCGTATTTTCTTCTTCAAAAAAAAGTTAAATTAAAAGTACAACTCACAGAGCTTCCATTATAAAGCAAGGCCAAACCAATCACTGACACTTTGCCAAATGTGAGCGTTAAGCTGTTGAAGGGGTTCTCCACAATCTCATGCATTAACACCTGTAGTGATAAACCCTCTAACAACACACTCTTGTGTAGCCATGTTGCTGTTTGCACTCTTTCCCTACTTTCCCTGGCAAACAGTCACACACTAAATATTATTGCGTGAAGAAAGCTGTACGTAAGTCAAGTCAAGTCACCTTCATTTATATTTTCTCTACAAATTGACCTCAGCAAATTACTTGTCTAGCCTTAAAAATCATAATACCGAATGTTTTGCCGCTTGCACATATCCTAAATTTGACACTGTTTTATCTGTACAGAGGTAACGGCCATTAGCCAGACACAGTGCTGTACGGAGGCTCCTGTTCTCCAGAAACTGTCTAGCTCTATATGAAATCAGTTTCCATCACGGATGCCTTTACCTCCCACACTCTCCCAGGCAAACATTCATGGCATGTCTTCTTCAGTGACACGTGGGCCTCCCGGTACAGTACGCAGGGCTATCTGTGCTGCGGGGAATGTGTATGATGAACAGGGGACTGAGATAAAGTCTTCGAGGCTTGTGTAGAGCAATACAACATGCTGTTAGTCCAGTTCAGCATCAACCGCTAGATCTCAAGGACCCCTGGACCAAATATGCAGCTATAGGACTGGATATTGATTCAGATGTCCCGATTCCATTCCGATTCACATGATTTGATTCTAATTCAAAACATCTCAATTCGATTCACAAGATCTCGACTCCATTCCGATTCACAAGATCTCAATTCGATTCACAAGATCTCCATTCCGATTCACAAGATCTCAATTTAATTCCGATTCACAAGATCACAATTTCGATTTGATTCAGACTCACAAGATCTCAAGTCGATTCACAAGATCTCAATTCAATTTACAAGATCTCAATTTGATTCCGATTCACAAGATCTCAATTCGATTCCGATTCACAAGATCACATTTCAATTTTGATTTGATTCAGACTCACAAGATCTCAATTCGATTTACAAGATCTCAATTTGATTCCGATTCACAAGATCTCAATTCGATTTGATTCAGATTCACAAGATCTGAATTAGATTCTAATTCAAAAGATCTCAATTCGATTCACAAGATCTCGATTTTATCCTCAAGACCTCGATTCGATTCCGATTCAAAAGATCTCAATGCGATTCACAAGATCTTGATTCAATTCCGATTCACAAGATCTCAATTTAATTCCGATTTACAAGATCACAATTTCAATTTCGATTTGATTCAGACTCACAAGAACTCAATTCGATTCACAAGATCTCAATTCAATTTACAAGATCTCAATTTGATTCCGATTCACAAGATCTCAATTTGATTCGATTCAGATTCACAAGATCTCAATTAGATTCTAATTCAAAAGATCTCAACTCGATTCACAAGATCTCGATTTTATCCTCAAGACCTCGATTCGATTCCAATTCAAAAGATCTCAATGTGATTCGCAAGATCTCGATTCGATTTTGATTCACAAGATCTCAAATTAATTCCGATTCATAAGATCACAATTTCAATTTCGATTTGATTCAGACTCACAAGATCTCAATTCGATTCACAAGATCTCAATTCAGTTTACAAGATCTCAGTTTGATTCTGATTCACAATATCTCAATTGGATTTGATTTAGATTCACAAGATCTCAATTCAATTCACAAGATCTTAATTTGATTCAATTGTGATTCTCAAGATCTCAATTTG
>JAOTRC010000010.1:21900033-21911525 GCA_027497675.1 Cyprinella lutrensis | reverse complement strand
CTAATAGAAATATATAACATAGATACAGTTATTTTTGCTATTTTTAAAGCCGAAAAAGTACAGATTGTGGCTTTAATATTAGATTACAATATTTGACATGAAAAGCACTCAAATTTCATTTAATATCCTTTTTCATGTTTTAAGTATGTGTGAGTGTGTGTGTTGAGACTGGAGGTGCATAATTAAAAAAGCAAATGTGTCGACCGAATCGTGACTGCGGCAATCTCCTGCTTTCTTCAATCTTCTTTTTCCCCAAAACGAAATTAAACTCAAACAATGAGACTATTTGTTCAGTTCTAAGATGCCTCAGCTAGGCGACAGTACAGTGCATAAGTCATATGAGGACGCGGAGTTTGCATCTGAGAACAGTGTCAGGCCTGAATATAACTATTCTTTCTGGATATCACACTTTAAGCTTTAAAGACACAACCAATCAGTTGAAATTTTAGCTGAAAACAGTGTGGTATATTTTGTGGTGCTGCATAAAATTTAAACCTGTATATCTGTGTGAATAGTTTTGGCATATTTGGCAACATCTGAGGAAAAAATATCTGAAGAGAAAAAATAAATAAATAAATCCAATTCAAATAACAGCGCTAAACAAACTTTCTAAGCTGTCTTTTTTTGCAACGATTTCCACAGTTTTGACAGGATTGCTTAACAGTTCACTTTCTTGGTGTAACTATTGGAGCAGTGAGGCATACAGTGTGCTTTAGATGAAATCATTGAGAACGCATTCAGACACTGGCCATGAAACTGAAGCCAGCTGTCTCACTACCTAGTCAGTCAATGACTTCAGACTGTGTTGTTCAATGAAGGCACGTCGTTCACAGTCTGTTTCATAGACAGACTTGCAAGACATCATAATGCATAAGCCAGAAAAAATACTGAAGTAGTGTCTACAATGCTAATGAGTCATGCAGTTTGTTGAGAAAAAACAAAATTTATGTACTATTTCTTTCCACTAATCATCAAACTGCAAACACAGGATTGTGGGTTATCAAAGGATAAATCTCCTTAATGCATTTGTTATTATATGACTTGTGCTTGATCTAAAATAGTTGTACACATTTCTCTATTACTTAATTTGTTCTTTAAACTCATGCAAATTCAATTTGAATATCTGGATAAAAAAAGTGAGTTCACATGCTTATTAAAAATATCACATGTAGTAATATAAAGCAGGTTTGAGTTTATGGACATCATGCTAAGATAAGCCCATAAGGAGCTTTGAAGAAATGAAGAATCCAGGATCATCTCAGTAATCCAAAATGGAACTAGAAAGAAAAGTTAATTATAGGACAAACTTTGATGTTGGCTTGACAAAGCCGTATTAAAACGTGTACAGTACGTTTTATAAGCTTTAAATGTAGTGAAGAGGAAAGAAAGAAAGAAAGAAAGAAAGAAAGAAAGAAAGAAAGAAAGAAAGAAAGAAAGAAAGATATAGCATGGATGGATTATCATGTTTTAGCACATTGTTATCATGATTTTGCTAGCATACATTAACATGAAAGTGTGTAAAGCTGAGGTCAAAGGTGAGGTCTGAGACTGTACTTCATGAAAGATTAAGCAGCCCTCTCTTGTTTTGTATGCATAGTTAAAGCTGAGAGGAGTCTCCCACTGCTCTACACATTTATTTTTATCTGCAGGTTTGATCCGGCCCATTTACAGCTCAAATTTGATTAACTTTATGATTTAGCGTGGGAAGAGCCAGCCGAACATTCACTCCTCCTGATCACAATTATTCCTGTCACACTTTCCTAATTAAAGCTGGGGGGAGGGGCTTGTCAGGCCACATGTCACATGTGCACTTGCTGTCAATCACTCCTCACAAACAAAACATATTAGATATGTCATCATATATAGACTATCATTGAAAAGTTTGGGATTGGTAAGATTTTTCCTGTTTTTAAAAGAGGTCTCTTATGGTCACCAAGGCTATATTTAATTAATTAAAAAACAGTAATATTGTGAAATATTATTTGAATATATTTAAAAGGGTAATTTATTCCTGTGATGGCTACTGAATTATAGCATCATTACTCCAGTCTTTAGTATCACATGATCTTTCGGAAATCATTCTATGCTGATTTGCCTTCTCAAGAAGCATTTATTATTATTATCAATGTTGAAAAAAAATTCAATTTCTTACAATTTAAAATAAATAAATAAATAAATAAATAAAAATATATTTTATATCCACCTAAACATCATTAATTTTTGAACAGCATTGTTTTTCACAAACACAGACAATGAAAACCCACAACATTTGCAGTTTAGGGAAAGTTGGAATGTGCATTTCTGTTTTATAAGGTTAATAGGCCCTTGGCATTGAATAATACATGACCTGATGTCTGCTCAGTGAAACCATATTTACCTGGTAAAATGGAAAGGAGGCAGCCATTCTTTCTTCTCATGCTTTTCGGAGTTTTGACAATGGCAGATGTGGAGTTCAGTTACTAGACAGATGGAACACACACACACACACACACACACACACACACACACACACACGTCACAGCAAAAATGTTGTATTTGGACAGTTTAATAGAAGAGGGCAGTGATATAGTGGGCTGCAATCAACATGCATCCAAGTATACCTTCAGATTGCTTCTCTGTTGTCGGTGTTGCATAATGCATGATCCTCTGCTACATAACTTGCCTGCAAAAAATCAAATAAAAAATTCTTAACCAGAATTTTGGTATTGTTTAAGTAAGGATATGGAAGCTTATGGTTAGCAATATTCAATTTAAAATGTAATATGTAAAATGTATTTCTGTATTTAAACTATCAATGGCAATGTATCTCTGTATTTAAATTATCATTTTCCATTAAATGTTCATTTGGAGCAAAATAATCATTCAAATTCAATTACATAATTTGCATTTGCTATCTCCTGCACTTGTTTTAACATATTTGAAACATATATTTAAAAGTTTTATAAGTTGCATTGAAATGAAAACGTACTACAGAAATGATAATTAACGTGTTCAAGCAAACATTGTAGTAAAATTATAATTTAAATGTTATTTTTCTTCATTGCATTTGCACTTACAGTTAAAGGGATACTCCACTTCTTTGGAAATAGGCTCATTTCACCACTCCCCCAGAGTTAAATAGTTGAGTTTTACCATTTTCAAAGCCATTCAGCCGATTTTCAGATATTTAGAAGAATATCAGTAAGCAGGCAGTTTCTGGTCTCATTGACTTTCATAGTAGGAAAAAAATACGCTATGGAAGTCAATGAGACCAGAAACTGTCTGGTTACTGATATTCTTCTAAATGTAAAAAAAAATAAATGGCAGAATACATTCAAAAACGGTAAAACCCAACTTTTTAACTCCGGGGGAGTTGTAAAATGAGCCTATTTCCCAAAAAAGTGGAGTATCCCTTTAAGACACTTGTGATTTCATTTTCAATAACTATTACATAATCAATACAGCAACATTCAGTGTGGATCTGGAAATGCATACCGAGCCGATCACGTCCCAGCCCCGTCCAGTCAATTACTGCATCAAGACGGACCGCATTTGGAAACACCCCGGCGCCAGAGCTACGTATTAACAGCATTACATTTACTGCCAGATGAAGTGGAGCTTATGCTACCCATTAAGATATCATGTTTAATACAGTATGGCCTATCTTAATATAGAATATACACTCAGTGACCACTTTATTAGGTCACCTGACCTACTTGTTAATGTAATCAGCCAATCACATTGCTGCAAATCAATGCATATAGGGATGTCGGTATGGTCAAAACGATCTGGTGAAGTTCAAACTGATCATAATAATGGTGAAGAAGGGCGATTTAAGTGACTTTTGAATGTGGCATGAAACTGCTGATCTACTGCGATTTTCAAGCACAACCATAAAGGGTTTACAGAGAATAGTCAGGAAATTAGGGACTTTTCTGTGGGTGAAAATGCCCTGTTGATGCCAGAGGTCAGAGGAGAATGGGCCGACTGGTTCAAACTGATAGAAAGGCAACAGTAACTCGTATAAGTACTTGTTACAACCAAGTTCTGCAGAAGAGAATCTCTGAATGTAGAAGAGAATCTCTAAATGCACAACACGTCCAATCTTGAAGCAGAAGAGCAGAAGACGGCACACTTTCGTCAACTGAGAACAGGAAACTGAGGCTATAATTCACACGGACTCACCAAAATTGGACAATAGAAGACTAGAAGAAAAATTGCCTGGTCTAAAGGTTCTTATTCAGATGGTACTGTAGGGTCAGAATTTAAAGCATGGATCCATTCTATCCAGCCTTGTATCAATGGTTCAGGCTGCTGATGGTGTCATGGTGTGAGGGATACTTTCTTAGCACTTTTTGGCCTATTAGTACCAATGGAGCATAAATATTTTTGGAAGAGCGATATTTATTGGCAAGCGGAGTCGACGGGAGATGTGATCGGTGGTTCCACATTGTGTGTTTTTGCACTCCATCATCATTTTTACAAAAGGGATGATCAAACTACTGCAAATGTACTACAAAATCAATCTCTCATCAGAGCCAGAAATAATTTCATTCAACCCAGTTCTGCTCTATACCTCGTATATTAGGTCACATTTTGCCACTTGCAAAATCAATTTCCTCAGCACTGCAATATTTTCCAAAGTTTAATTACTTTCAATAAATGGGAAATAGACATTCTCAAGGTGAAAGAGCTCAATTTCACTCACAGAGATCTGTTGTTAGCGCTGAATTATATTGTATCGCAGCAGAAAAAAAGGCTCAATGACTTGGCGTCTTTTCCACCTTGTTTTCTGGCACGCTGATAGTGTCTTAAGTCCAGTATGACATCGCATTACAAACAGCATCTGTAAATAAAAACAGATTTTACTATTTACATATTTCTGTGCCTAAAACATATATTTTTTTAGTCTTTCCTCATTCTATGCTACATAGATTTTATTTCCATTTCCTAAAATGTCTTAAAAGATGATGTTAATGTGATACCAATATGAAAGTTATTCTGTTATGCTGTTCTTTTGATGTGAATTGATCTGCTCCAAACGGGAGTGTGACTTCAAACACAATTCTCCTGGTGAGACAGGAAATAAGAAACAGAAAAAAACAAAGAGTGAGCATTGAAATGGATGAAATGAAAAGGAAAAAGAAGGGGAAAGGCTTCTCCTGAGATCATTTTTCCACTGATTCTTCTGACGCAACAGTTTCTAAAACCATTCATGTTAAAATCCATCTCGCATTCCATACATAGAGACATAAGCATGGTTTCTTTGAATAATATAAACACTGTGAAGTGCACAGCACAAAAAGGGCTTCAACAGTACAGTATGCACGTGTCGCTGCTCCTTTCTCCAACCAGTGAACCAGAATCGATCGAAGTCGTCCGCCATCATGACGGACATATCAATTCTCTAAATGCACTGTGTGGAACGAGGAGGTCGGAGAGATAGGATGCTTCTTACAGTGAGGATACACATGTGCATCCTTGGCTGAAGTCTTTTCAAATGTGACCTGCAAAGTACAGCACCATTAATCTTTATGCAAATATAACAAGAAAATTCTGTAAAAAAAATATATATATATATATTTTGTGAAAAAAAAATCTGTCAAAAAAGTTAAATTGTGTACCTATAAATCAAAAAGGAAAAAAAGTTAACATATTTTGTTGTTGATAATAAGAGAAACCTAGTACAAAAAAAGTATACTTTATTGTATTGGAAATATATTCCCTTTTTTAAAATTCCCAGTAGTATCAAAAATTGTCCTGTTTTTAAATATATTTAAAGTATATTAGCATTATGCTTTTACCTATATTTTCACAAGATAACTTTTAACACATATTAAAATAATTGTACTTTAGTATATTTCCCAAAAATATATTTTAGAAAAATAGCCTATACTTTATGAATTGAAGTGAAAATTCATTTTATTTTGTATAAGTTTAGTTTATTTATTTGCATTTATTTGCACTTTATTAAAAATATATTTTAAGTATATTTTAGCTGTATACTGGAAATGACCATTACAATGCATTGCAAGTATACTTTCAAAATACATTAAAGGAGTAAACCACTTTTAAAAACTTTCGCTGATAATTTACTCACCTCTATGTTATCCAAGATGTCCACGTCTTTCTTTCTTCGGTCGAAAAGAAATTCAGAAGTTTTTGATGAAAACATTCCAGGATTTTCTCCACATAATGGACTTCAATGGGAACCAAACAGTTCAAGGTCCAAATGAGAGTTTCAGTGCAGCTGGCTGGTAAAATTAAAACTCCTTTTTTTCTTTTCTTTTTTTGCTTATTTCTTTTTTTGCTAATTTTACGTGTAAAAGAAAACAAAAACAAAACAAACAATTAAATGGGGAAATTTAACCCCACAGCACTTTTCACTTGGCTTTTATTGTCACACTTTTGAATGTTTGGTTTACGATTCACCTCACATATTTTTGCTAATTTTAAATTGTAATAATATTTCACAATATATTAACAAAAAATATATAGCAATATAAGCACATGTAATTTCTCTCACTTTTCTAGCCTAAATTTGCCAAAGCCTGCCCTAGATAGAAGGCTTCTCTCAGCTAGTTTCATCTCTGACATGGAAACGTAATTACAACTCAAGTTGCACTACATGATGCCCAGAAGTGGTGACCACACACATGAGGAGAAAACTCTGATTGAATGTCTTCTCTTCATCGTCTCTTACAGCATATTGCCTCTCAGGCCCCATGAGCTTCCACTCGCTTTCCTTTGAGACGTGTTTACCTGCAACTTCTTGCTGAGCAAGATTAACTTTCTGCTTGAACTGCAAACATCAGACTTTTCTGAAGAAACTGCATCTATGCCCCACAGAACAGATCATCTATTCAGAACCAGAGGGAAAAAATAAAATAAATAAATATATACATATATAGTAATATATATAGCCTGGGAAAACCCATACAACTTCCTGCAAATTTAGATTTGCTCTGAAAGTCATAAAAATCTTTTTACAAGTTCTCAATTTTTGGAATCCGATTAAGTAATCCAGATTACATGTAATCAGTTACTTCCCCGGACTGAACACAGCAATAAAAAGTTTAAGGTTTGCATGTTACCTCTGGGGATCCAACGCATATTCCAGAGCAATATAAACCAATGCAGCTCCGTTCTGTCGAAACGTTTCCCTGAGGATTGTGTTCCTTCACACCTTCGGTGCTGCGGTAGAAATACACTTTCAGAAATGTTATCAGCAAGTCATGGCAGATGCCAACACTTCAAAACAGAGAACTACTGTAGATGTTATTTTGTTGCATAAACCATGGCTCGAGTTAGATGCAGTTTGTTGATAGGATGAATTCTGGAATCTGTCAGACTGGCCTTGAAGAGAGGGACTAAACATCTGACAACTGAAATCCATCTTTACTGCAGGCATAGCTCTTAATCAAAGGGAGCTCCTAATCATGGTTTCTATCTTTGTGTGCATTTCTATTCACGAATCTATTTCATTGCATTATGTCAGGCTCTATTTTTGACACCGATTCATCTGCATTCAGCATGACCACCCACCTGTCATTTTGCCATTATTTACCCACCCACACGTCGTTCTTCTAAGCTCCTACCGCATGCTGAACAATAATTTGACATTCAACAATCTTCATGCTCTTGCCAAGTAGGTAAAAAGGTAGGTAGGTAAAAATTATCAAAAAAAAAACTTTACTTATATAATTTAAATATAATTTCAACGACTGTTAACCAACAATTAGTCCCAAATTAGTAAGTGTCTATTGAGTCACATGTTAATTTCATGTAAATTTGAACCCCTTTTTTTTTAACCCAAATCTGGCTTCATATTTTTATAAAGTTGTGGTCAGCATTAATGGCACCCCTGGTAAATATGATTAAAAAAATGTCTGTAAAAAAATAAATCTGCATTGCTTAACCTTTTGATCTTTCATTACCAGAAATTATTCTCCAAACGTTTCGACTTTAGTCTCGAAACGTTTCGACTTCGTCTCGAAACAGTTTCGACTTAGTCTCGAAAAGTTTCGACTTCGTCTCGAAACGCTTCGACTTCGTCTCGAAACGTTTCGACTTTAATCTCGAAACGTTTTGACTTTAATCTCGAAACGTTTCAACTTTAATCTCGAAAAGTTTCGACTTCATCTCAAAAAGTTTCGACTTTAATCTCGGAAAGTTTCGACTTTAATCTCGGAAAGTTTCGACTTTAATCTCGAAATTTTTCGACTCTAATCTCGAAATGTTTGGACTTTAATCTCGAAATGTTTGGACTTTAATCTCGAAATGTTTGTACTTTAATCTCAAAATGTTTGGACTTTAATCTCGAAATGTTTCGACTTTAATCTCAAAACATTTTGACTTTAATCTCGGAACATTTCAAATTTAATCTCGAAATATTTTGACTTTAATCTCGAAATGCTAGAATTTTGTTTTTTTTATGTTGCAGTTCAGGGCTTCTGCAGCAGAAACCAGTCTATGGCAGAGACGCTCTGCGTGTGCGGTATTTACGATAGTAATCTTAAATACGAGTACTCCATAGTGACTCTAGGGGTCGCTGTTTAACAAAAACAGAATTCCTGCATAGTGTGCCTATAAGGTTAAGTCCCTCCTTTGACTAAATGTTGAAAAAGAAAATGTTACCCCATTCATAGAAAGTAATGCGTGCCACCTCTTCTCCACGTTCTGCAGTCCTGATGGTTCCTGTGCCCTGTGTGATAGGTATGCATGACACGTACTTCTCCAATGGTCTTCTCACTCTCCTGGTTGATGTGGTCTGATCTCAGGTTAGACTGCATTAGAGAGGTCTAAATCCATGGCATGATGAAAGGCGATTTGGGGATATGGTTGGCTAGTCAAGCACTGTGCCAGAGCCCCATGTCCTCTTGCTTTCATTAAAAACTTCCTCCACTCACAAGGAATGATTTATGGGCAGTTTCACACTGCTTCTTACCTGGGCTTCAGGTCCCACAGATCTGAAAACAGCCGACCAGAACAAAGCCACGCTCTCTCGGAACCCAGCCATTTGAATCAAAGAGCCAAGCAGGTAGAGTCTGGGAAAAGGTGATGTAAAAGTGTTCACGTGTATGGTTGATACAATTCCAACCAAGACATTTCTTTATAATGCAAAACCATTTCTAGAGGTAACCATTCACTTTTTCTCAATGCACTTATTAAAAGTTCTGATGATTCATACGTTTTGGACTTGCAATATTCAAAATTGGGAATCATTTGATTTGGAGAATCAAATGAAAAATAAAAAAGCTCCAAATTCAAAAATAATTTCACACTTCTTCTACATAAATGACTCATATTAAATACACATTCATCTTTCCAGAAGTGAAGTATCCATTTAAGAGTGCAACAAAAATTAAATTCATTTATTTTCCATAAGACTTCCATAAGTCTATATAAGACTAATTTGCATAGAAAGGAGTTTGCAATCGAAAACCTGTCAATCGCTTCATTTCTTTAAATATGCATTTCGCAGTGTGATTTCATTGCGTTTTGTGGCTTCTTAAACTGTATTATGGCTAGTTTGCGAATAAGACTTGCGCTGAAATGCAGAATTCACTCCTTCATGTGAATTTGCGTGGTGGATATTTTTGAAGCTGAGGGTTTACTCCAATTGTCACATTATCCCTGATTTTTGGACGGGTGAATAAGTCACTCCATAGGCCGAACATTAATTTATTCCCAGCTGGCAGCTCCTCTTTCTCCTCTCCTGTGTGTTTGTTCTCAGAGGGAGGTCCAATCATCAGGTCCTTCCATGAGAACAGCTGGCTGCGTTTCAGCTCTCTCCTCGATAATTACAGCTCAGAAAATATCGCGCCCTCCTGCTGCCTGTAATCAAATCCATACATTTCATATTTCTGATCCATATTTCAGAGCACTAGGTAAACGGTTCCTTCGCTGCCATCTGTTGAATTGAACCTTGATGCCATCTGCTACGTTCATTAGATTTTATTTGTCATTCTCTAAGCTGTCCTTTTTGCAGCCTGTTCCGGTTGCTTGCACTGCGATGCACATGTAACAGAATTGTGACAGATACAGAGCAAGTCGAAGCTTGCCCACTGGGTTTGCCACGAATCTCGATTTCAAGGTCGAGTGCTAAGATGTTCACACAAAGCTGCAAATGGGTCATATATGACCCACACATGTATTCTGTTATATTTCAACACGTTCTGGGTGTAGACGATAGGTCAAAAGTGTCAGTATATAAATAAATAATCATAAAAAAAAAAAGTGTCAGTATATGACACCTTGGGATGAGAACTGAACTGATTGGTGGAGATTCTCTGCAGAATTATGGGTAATGTAGTTTTTTTGTAGTTTTTCACCAAGAATTTGCGGTGTTCAGAAGTTCGTAGCTCACAGAGGAGATGTGCTTGAGAGTATAACTAAAAACTCCCCTGGAGAAATGAACGGGATTGAGTGTGGCTCTATTGGCCTCTGGAAACCCTTTAACATGAGGATATGATTATTAATATCTCATGATTATGATCTCATTCAGCCATAACCCTAGTAGTTCCTGAATTAAAATAAACAGAAAAAAATGGTGGTTTAATCATTGAGAGATTGGAAAGAAATTAATAAAAGGAATAATTGGACAGAAACTTTTTTTCAGAAAGCATGGAGTATCATTCCACTGTTTCACCGAAGATACTCAACTGTATTTACCACGGACACCCAACGAAATCTTTGGATTGTCTTTAAGCTTGCCTAAATGATGTTAAAAACTGGATAGCAAAATTTTGTTAATTTAGGGACAATGTTAAACGAGGACAAAACATAAGTTATTGTGTTTGGGAAGCCAAATCACACTACCAAGTTTCTTTAAGTTTCAAGCCCATTGGCGTCTTACTTTAAAAAGTCAGTATGAAATTTAGGCATCCAAATCGATGATAAACTAAAAATGGAGAAGCAAATTAATTCGGTGATACGTGCTTGTTTTTATAATCTGCATACCCTGGTAAGAACAAAACCTTATGTTGATTTTGAAAGAGTTATTCATACCTTTGTTTTTTTGTGTCTTGATTTTTGTAACTCCCTCTACTGTGGCATCTCTGCCGCATCCCTAGTCCATTTACAATCAGTGCAAAATGCTGCGGCGTGGCTGATAAAGAGGCTCAGAAATATGAATCTATTACTCTGATTTGAGCTTGCACTGGCTCCCTGTTCATCTTGAGTCAAATATAAGATTTAAATGTTTGTATACAAATCTAAAAAATAACCTGGCCCCAGTGTACCTTACAATCCCCCTAGAGCATTGCGTTCAGGAAATCTAATACTTGTTGTCGTACCATGGACTAACCGCCTTCATAAAGGTGATCGCGCTTTCGCTGTCATGGGACTGAGATTATGGAATGAGCTGCCTCTATCTATTAGATCTGCTAAATCTATATCAGTATTCAAGAACTTGCTCAGGGAGCATCTATCATTGACCGCTTATAACAGATAATCTCAATGTGCATTTAGCTGTGCTGAAGCAAGGAAGGAAGGACTAATAAAAATGCCAA
>JAOTRC010000010.1:21858151-21870226 GCA_027497675.1 Cyprinella lutrensis | reverse complement strand
AATACGTAATTACAAAGACTACAAACCCCAAAGGCGCACATTTTCTCTCAATGAATGAAGCTAACTTTACTGAGGCTTTCTGTCATTGTTTCTACAGTCTTACGTTATAATCGTAACGTTACACTGTCCTACCTAAATGTTTTGTACCAGACTGAACACACACGAGCAGCTGATCTCGTTTCTCTTCCCGGGAGATGTAGTTCATAGAGCGATTTTCACATAAAACTAAATGTTACTCTTGACAAACTGCGACGTTTTTGACTTTCAGAATTATCTTTTAAATTGACAAACATATGTGTAACTGAGGGCACAGTTCAGGTGGAATAAAAAAATAAGTTGTCTCTCGCCATTGACTACCATTCATATTTTTTCAGAAATAAGGTCCCATGAGCCGGAAGCAGAGGGGCGGGACTTAGGCTCTCTAAGGTTACAAATCTAAGCTCCACCCCTCACTTAAGTTCCTGGCGCTGGTGTTGGTTAGAACCTAACTCCGCCCCTCACTTCCGGTGCTGGTGCTGGGGTTCTGAAACTGGTGTGCTGCAGGTCTGCAGCTGGATACTATAGGCCCACATTGGCCAGCGGCCCACCGGGAAAAGTCCCGGTGCTCCAGATGGCCAGTCCGCCCCTACTATAGGGCTGTTACCAATCAAATGAAATAATTTACACTACAAAATTATTACTGTTATGGGCTTAATGTTTTATATTAACGTTTGAATGCAGCCTACGAGGAAAAAATGCAAAGATATTTAAACAGAAAATAGATGGCGCCAAGTGGCCGTGAATGAGTGAGTCATTCAAACAATTTTTTTATTGATTTTTAAGAATTACAACCTACAGTCGATCAGTACAATCACAAGTTGCCTACAATGTACATGTAGTCTACAGTACAAAATGAGTAAATCAAATAAACAGAAAAAGAAACAGAAATAGTGACAAACTTACAAATTTACATATTGAAACACACTTTGCAGCTTTCTTATTTTTCAGACCCAATATTGGGTTTAGGTATTGTTGAATTTTAAAACAATGGCTGGTTTCATCCAAATTTACATTTATGAACACTAAATTTAGCTAACAGAAGAAGAAGATTAATTAAGTTATATTCCTTATGATAAGATTATTGCCATAAGAGAAAAAACAAAAAACAAATAACACATTGTTAAAGCACAGTTGAAAGCAGTTGAAATAAAGGAACAGAAATCTGACCAAAAACAAACTGAATGACGACAACAAATGATAAAATGTTTCATCCTGTAGATCCTAAAATGTACACAATTTATCAAAATTACAATTAAAACTGTTCATGAAATAATTACATGAGTAATATTTAAAAATGAGTTTAATTGAAATTTCTTTGATTTTTGTCTGTGATTAAATATTTATAAGGAAGGTTCCAGATTAGCGGGTTATCAGCACAGCTATTCCAAAATTATATAATAGCAGGTATGGAGACAATATCCCTTTGAAACAAAGCCCGTAGTAACTGGAATATTATATTTGATGGGTAGAATAAATCAAATCCCTAACAACAGCCATATGCCCTTATTTAATGGAAATACTCCAGAGTTTTCTGGTCAGGCGGTTAGTGACAATGTAATTCTAGAGATATTAAATATTGGGGTTAGGGTTTTGATTATTGAAAGGGGCACATCAGTCCAGATGATGAAATATCCCAAGTAAAGAGAGTTAGAATGTAAAATCAGGGTTTGAAGGGAAAATCCATCTAAATTCAATCATCATAAATCATATTTGCAGCAAAGCAGAATGTTCACAATGTAAGGTTTAATATATTGTTTAATGCTAAACAGTTGAAAAGTTTTTTTCATTTCATTTCTTTTTATATATTTTACAAAATATGTATTTTGAATCAATGTCATGTCTTCAAGAAATACATAACCTTTAAATTAATATTATTTCTAAATACTATAGCATTTTATGATATTTTGCTCAAAATGCCACTTCAAAAACCTAAATATGTGTTAAAATACACTCTTAGAAGCAAAGGTTCTATATAGAACCTTAAAAGGTTCAAAAGCACTATGTATTTGGAACCCCTAAAATGCAATGCATAAAAGATAACAAAATTCAAGATATGGGGGTTAAAAATGTAATTAATCA
Organism: Cyprinella lutrensis; assembly: GCA_027497675.1. NCBI lineage: Eukaryota > Metazoa > Chordata > Actinopteri > Cypriniformes > Leuciscidae > Cyprinella > Cyprinella lutrensis. The sequence continues at coordinate 21,868,108 of JAOTRC010000010.1, read as the reverse complement.
ATATCACACGAAGAGTGCTATTTCAGTTTTTATCCTTCAAAAATCAGCATGATTAAAATTGGATATTAAGTGACTACAACAGTTTAATAAACAATATTTTAATTACAACTGCAAAATGTTGCAGAATAATGTAATATATGAATGAATAATATAAACCTTTGTGCCAAAACAGTTCTTTCTTGTCATTATCATCATTTTTTTGCATAAAAGGTCCTTTGCAGTTGAGTAAAGAACCCTATGCTACATATATAGAACCCTTTTTTCTAAGAGTGAGAGGCAGATAACGGTGGTGTGACCTGTGACGACAATGTTAGCAGCATTATTCTAGCCAGTGTATTTTTGAATCAAACGAATGAATGCCCTTCAAGACCATTTAGTAATTTATTCTAAATTTTCCAAACCTTAATTTAGTTCCATTTGATTTATAGCTAGAAAAAATGTCGCTCTACGTGCACAACCGTTTCCGACTAAAGCTTTAAAAGGCAAAGTGATATTAGCTGGTCATTGGAGGTCTGTGATTATGTACCATTACCGCACAGACAAGCAGTAATTTGTCTTTATAATTGGCACTGGCACAAAGACCCAATAAGGGCGGCTTACTAGGTGATGTTGGCACGGTAATTACAGTCGGACAGGAAGCTTGGCATCCCGATGGCCGCCATTTTAAGGTCAGAGTTCTTCAGTCAGCTTTCACACTGTAAAAGACAGAATGCTCTCAGACATAAAGATAGAAAGCGATCCAAACCCACACAGTACAACAGATGATCTATTATGTCGATGGCATCACTATACTGTAAGGAACCTAACCAAAAGAACAAATGTGTGTAATTTCTGCAATACTTGTTATTAGCCTACCAAATGCACTTGGAAAAATAAGGCCTTTAAACCCAAATGTTACCTAATCTTAGCCACAGAACTAAGCTGCAAGGTTCAAACCCACTTTACCTCAACATTCTCAAAAATAATGTTAATAAGTCTTTAATAATGTTTGAACTTTATTGGTTAGGCAAGTAGTCACAATAATTAAAAGAAAAAATGATCCAATCCGAGACTCAAAAAATGTAATATGATCCGAACGGTGAGCTTTTGATCTGTTGAACTACTATATATAGAAAAGAGGTCCTGAATTGTTCTAGACAGATGAGGGCATTCCTGCTTGTGACCTGTCGAAAGGCTGCATAAAAAATTAAACTCATCAACTTGATTGGGTAAAAATAGGGTGGTTTTCAATAAGATGCTTTGTACTCTTCAGAAAGGTCACTGGGCGACCCTGATGTGACATTGCACGCATGCATGATTTAGAAAGTCCACACTTCATGTTCATTATTCTGCAAGCGGAGCCGTCTCAAAGACGATGACATTAACCGCCATTGTGAAGAACAGCGATGGGGACAGATCACTCGCTAAAGGTTAATTCAAACTAAAGAAGGAGTCAACCAATCAGAGGGCTGAGGTTTGTGTCCAACAGGCGGTTCGGAGGGAACAAATGAATTCTTATTCACAATGAACCCTAGAGTTCATCACATGCTCTCACCTCTTATCAATTTTACTGACAATGCTGGAGCTCTCTGACAGCCCAGAGCTTTGAGACTAGCAATTTTAACCTCCTATTATGAGAGTACAGAAATAAATCACATCTTTTTGGAGGTGTTTTCTGTGATTATTGTTGGCTAGATGGAATTTTTTCATGAAATGAAAGCTGACTTTGATTTGAGATGACAGCTTGGCCTTAGGCAGGGGGTCTGATTATATGGTTTTGCATTAAAATTAGAAGCGTGTCCTAAAGCATAACACGAGATGTCCTTGTGTTAGGTCACAGTCATGTAACCATATATGAGGGACAGCGAGCTGGATGAGAATTAAATGTCCACAGCTTGTGTGGCTTCCCGTGTGTTTCCATCACTTCAAGCCATTCTTTATGGGCTCTCAAGCTTCAGGATTATTTCCAACACAGCAAGTGGAGAAAAAAAGCTTGATAAAAGGAGTATGATGGGGAGAAGAAAAAAAAAGTAAGGTTAAAATTTTTTTGGGCCAACAATGGGGGAAATAACTATTTGATCCCCTGCTGATTTTGTAAGTTCGCCCACTTACAAAGAAATTAAGGGTCTATAATTTATGGTAGGTTAATTTAAATGTATAGAGACAGAATATAATCCAGAAAAAAAAACAGATTATATAAAGGTTTATTTTGTAAATTGATTAGCATTTAATCGAGTGAAATACGTATTTCATCCCTTACCAACCAGTAAGAATTCTGCCTCCCACAGATTGGTTATGTGCCCATGTGAAGCACTGATTAGTCCAATCTCTTTTAGAAAGTATACCTAATGTCCTAATGTCAGACAACTAACCAAACCAACAAACCAAATCAGTCTCTGAGTAACATCATTAATTCAAGCCACGAAATAAGCATTCTGAACGTCTTTAACACGTTTAATGATTAGCCACCCCATATCAAATCTGTCAAAAACTGTCAGCTGAAATATTAGAAATAAAAACAAGCACAACACACTCGGCCACATCCTTTAAAATATCAAAACATCAATGTGTGTCAAAAATAACGTCCACACACAGTAGCTAGTGTTCATCAGAAGAGGAGCTCCAGCGACTGCACGACACGCATTTTTTTTCTAGAAAACACTAAAAATAGCCTACCGGATATTTGAATCCATTGCGTCAACGCTTTCTTCTTCTTCTTTTCCGTTTTTTGTGGCACATTGCAACTTCAACGCTTTCCGAGAAGAGGGAGAGAAACAAATCGTGGCCTGCATGATGGATTCAATCAAGATTCTGTTGATTTCTCCTGTTGATTTCACCGAATGCACGCAGCCGCCATTTTGAAACGGCTCCGGTGGGAAGAAAACCGGAAGTGTCGCTTTTAATCACAAGACATCGCGAATGCGGTGGCGTATTGTTGTGTTTAATGTAGAGATTAGTTATTCTAAAAATGTACACTTAGACTATATACATTGAAATGCCTTTACATTACGTTCAATTCATTACGTTAGTCATTCAGAACGTAAAAAATGAGGAGGAACAAACTATATACAGACACTATATTTCTTATACTATATTTCTAACTTCCAATAGTGTAAAATTGCTGCAGCAGCTTCAGGTTGGTTGTCCAAAGCATTTTTGTCTATCTGTGCTTCTGGGGTTCTTCCCACCACCTCGCTTTCGATTTCAAAAGGGCGGCTGCGTGAAATCAGCGTATGCTGTAGTGTATAGTTACTCATATGAATAACTTTGTTCTTCACTTACTGAAATTGAATCAAATCAGGAAACTGAGTGCATGTTAAACATAAAAAATGAAAAACTTTGCTGTATAAAAGACATCATTCAACTTGTGTTGGTTTTGACAGAATTGTCTTCACATTCTGATTCTGACATTCCTGATTGAAATATAAAAAAAAAATTATTCCTGACTGATATTTTTCATAAGTTTGGCAGATGAACTGTTAACTGAGTCCAATTTGACTCTCATGCTGATGTAGCCATTTAGGCATATCTTGACGGATGATTTAAAAAAAAAAAAGTAGTTTGATCATCATCTCAACTGTTTAAAAGTTCAAATTATCAAAGACTTATTCAATTTTGTTTAATTTTCCTTGATCAGATTTTGACTCATTCTGACCTGGATGAAACGAGCAAGATGATTTAATGGGGTTTCAGAAACTAGGATCTGTCTGGGAGGTTCACATCAGAAGCGGATTGATGTTTTTTCTTGCAGCGAGAACATTCATGAACAAAGTCCGGAGTGTCACGCAGCAGGCCAGACAGCAGGAGCATCGGTTCCCGAAGCAGTGTTCCTGCTGACAACCGTTTACCAGCACAGCCGCTCTGACAAGCCTCTCATCTTCCCATTTCATCTTCACCTCCTGCATCATTTAGTCCCTGGAGAGTGTGCATACTTAATGTGCGATGACACGCGGGTTACTCACCGCCCGCAAAACACAGTCAGAGATATTCACATGTCTACAATCCCATATGCCCACACACAAATTCCTCATTGAGAAGCTAACATCTATTTTGAAGATGAATTTGGTATGATAATAACCAGGGCGTTTGATCAAATTCACAGGGAGAAACACACTTCAGTTGGAGGAAACAAATGTAACAGAAGCACATTCTCCCAAAAGGTGATGCGAGAACAAAACCCCCCCGGAGAACGCCAAAAGAGGGCCAAACTAATAAAGAAAACTAACAACACAGAAGAAATGGGGGTCGACAAGAGAAACATTACATTACCATACCACAGAGAGGAAAAGATTTAAGAGCACACACTGTTCTGGCCATCTCAGATTCAGAGCCTATGGAAGCTTTTAAAGTAACCATGAAATCAAAATGAAGGAATCTTATTTTTTTATGGAATATTTCAGTATTTATTATAAAAGATTCATCCATGCATTGCGCTTTTTTATGTCATGTTCCCTCGTAATCTTTAATCAAAATAACTTCAAGACATCTCTGATGAAGTTTTTACTGGCACGAGGGCGGGACATCCACTCTCGGCAACCAGTAAAAAAATGACGCATGAAAATAACGCTCAGTGCCTCATTATGCTCATGGATGCTCGCATTGAAAACAATTGAAAACACACACCAGGCGTGTGGAAAAAACGCTTTGGTGGATACACGACCTAAGGTTTAATGTACATTCAGGCGGTTGTTATCTCAGAATAAACCCGACAGGGTGATGAGGACCCCGAAGCTACTTGCCTCTAAGTAAATAATTAGACACAAAATATTGATTGAAATATCGAGTCAAAATATTTTATTAGGTCTTTAAACGCAAAGCTACCCTGGAGAGAGTAGTTGCTAGTGCGGCCGACAAGTCCAAACTAGACGAATATTTAAGGGATATATGGGATATGGATGAGTCTGTGCTATCAGTTTTCAATGGTTGTTATTTAGGAAATAGTGCTGGATGGTACGATGGACCAATCAAGTAAGCCGTGTAATAAACAGAGTTAAAGCAACACTATGTAAAATTTTTGTCTGTATCTCTTACTGGCAATACGAAACTTCAGAGTTCGGGTAGTAACCCGACCACAAAAAGAACTACAAAATTTGACTGCTTTACGTCAAGCGCTACAATAGTCATTATTTCGTTTTTACAATACATCATCCTTTCATGAAATCATGCAACATAATCTGTGGACATCGGTCTAAAGCTGGTGCTGGATAAACAACAAGTGTATCTGCGACGGTAGGATAAACTATTTACGACAGCGGCAATGGACAATTTCGTTTCCGACCAGTAGGGGCGACCGAAGAGGAAAAGTTCCATGGTGTTGCTTTAACAGACAAATTGAATGTGCATACTGTGCAGTTATGAAACCACATGCATGATAAATTGTTTTAAAGTGCATAAATGAAAAATGATTGTCTGGGCACAGTTTTAATTAACCTATCCAGATAATAACATTAATAATGAATAACAATAATGTATTCAGACATAACGACGGCATAAATATTATATTACAACTAAAATAATTTTTTTCACATCTGGACAAGGGAAAGGGAAAGAAGAGAGCTAAGTTTATTACATTAAATTCTGTGGAGAAATGTCTTTGTCCATTAATATAGCAGTGTCGGGGGGTTTAGGGTGTTGGGTGTCCCCACTAAGGGCTTTGACGTATAATTCGAACACTGTATTGCGCAAAGGGAGAAAGCGCCTGTAGTGCTGTATCATTTGTCCTTTGCCGTGTCACACTAGAGAACAATGCCTTCCATTCAGATTCCTCCCCAGGCGAGAGAGACGTAATGAAAGATAGACTAGATTGTCATTTCCTGTGTTTGCTGTGCTCCTGTAAACACTGGGCGCTGGCACACAGCTGCGCCCCTGATCTATGCCATGATCTCCCGTATACCTCAGGCCTCGCACTGCTCAGATGAACTGTCATTATCATTGGACTTGGCCGTGTGAAGAGTGAGCTGTTTTCGCACAATGACAGAGAAAGAGAAAAAAATGCAAAACCAATATACAATTATACTTAACATTAGTGTTCATGTTACCATGTAAGTAATTATGTGATTAATGAGAAATGCTAATGAACATAATGTACTTATTATGCTATTAGTTTGTGGAGCAGCTTGCGATTACACATTGCTTTTGTCATTTATTTGATTCATTGTCCAATTTGTGTAACATGAACATTGTAATAGGTTGTTAACAAAAAACAAAAGCTCAAACTCTGCACATGACAGGAAAATAAGGCCTGCGGTTAATCATAATTGAAGAGACTTGATTTGTAAACATAAAGGTATATGCGACATATGCAAAATAGTCATTAAAGTTTTACTCATCTAAGATACTCTGAAAACTAATTAGGATTTCCTGAGGGAACCATGGCAAATTAGCTTTTTATGTCAGCCTTCAAACGGATGTCTGAACAGCTTTATCATGCATTGTGACATCATTTCCTCAAATGGGTGAACAGCAAATCTCTATTTCCCTATCAGTTTTACTTTATCCAGTGGCTATGGCGTTTTCTTTCCTCCAATTCCACTTCAATTGTCTCATGTCGTTGGTTTTAACTTGATAAAACACATTTTCTCTCTTCATGTAGTTGTCCAGTAGTTTTATTTATATTTAGTCTATATTTATACATTTTTGGCTATCATGGTTTATTTATGAATCCATTACGACGTCTTTATATACATCCTCGGACTGTTCCAGGTCGAAAAAAAAACTTTCTAAAATGCAAATTGGGAGAGAAAAAGAAAAAAAAATCCATCAAAATCAGCATGTTTGTATTGGAGACAGGGGCTTGGCAAACTTTTTTGCTCACCAGCCACTGTGGCTAGTGGTTTTCCAAAGTAAAGCCTTTTCACTGGCCACAATTTGGACACCGATACCACAGGGGAATAACTACCATATAGATATTTTTAATAGCATCTCATAATTTGGCAGCCGGTATATTAGGCAGCTGTCACTTTAAAGGAGAACTACGGTCAATTTTAACATTGAGCTCGTTTTTTTGTACATTTGGAGTGCTGTCAGAAAGACAAAAATTACAAAAATCGGCGTTGCCTACACCGTGTTATCATCTTTTTAAAATTCGCACCCTGTTGACTTCAATGGGGCAAGTTAACCCTGCTTTTAGCCTCTTAACATCCTTGATTTGTCATTACGAGTGCACAGCCATGTGAGTGGTGTGAGTAAGAGTGACCACGGTCAATCTGACTGCAGTAGATGTGAAAGATGTGAATAAAAATGATGTTAATTCAGCCAGCTCACATACCTGTATTTACTTCCTGTTTTCGGTCGAAGCTAACAGTAGTCGATTGTTGATCTCACGTGCAGTCAGATTGACCGTTTCACCCGCAAATTCACCCGCATTTGGCGGGTGTTAATGTCAAGCCATGATTGGATGGATGGAAAGACGGACAGGTAGGTTGACGGATCTTTCAGATACACTAGATCTATCAGTTAGACAGACAGATAGACAGACAGACAATTTATGGATGGAATTCAGAGTGAGTCATTTTAATTCAACAGTTTGAGTACGCTAACCATCTGACCTGTTGGATGCATCTTTATGGTCGGCAATTAAAAATGAAAAATAAAATGAGTTGTTGATTCTCTTGCAGTCTCAGCCTTGTATGAGTCAGATCCGCCCCCGAGTTTTTCTTCAAAATCAAGAAATCCCCATTAAAAACAACAACTCAACATCATATTAAAAGATTGTTTTATTCACAATTGAAGTGTAACAAATATAGTTTATCAAAAACATTTGCTTTCATATAATTTATTACATGATAAGATCGTAAGATTTATATAAATGATGGCCGGCAGTTTGCCAGAATGAAATATGTACATTTAAAAAACAAAAACAAATTAACGAATAAGAAATAAAACCAAACAATTCCCCACAAAATTAATTGCATATATATTAAAGAAAAACATAACAAAATCCAATCAGATTATGTGCAATGGAATGATTATCAGCAATATAGTACAGTTACATTTCTGAGGTTGTCCCATGAAGAAATAACAAACGACAAGAATCACAAACGAAAAAAAGGCATTTTCTATGCAAGATCATCAACACAATATTTAAACGACAAATTTTTTTATCTGAAAAGCACATCTCCTATTCCTGTTCCAGACTGTCACCTAAGATTCTCTGGATTCTCAGTCACAGCTTCACTAAAGAGACAGCACGAAGCGCTAGTCCGCGCTAAGCCGCGGCAGTGCTAAACGTCGTTTAGATTCGCGGCATCATGAATACAGTGAACGCAATGTCTTATCTACAGTGTCACAGTGTTTTATGACGGGCCTCCCTCGAGATGACGTTGCTTTCGTATATATAACTCGCCAGCGCACATATAGCAGAGAAACAATCATGTCAAGAGTTGCAGTCACTGGCCTCAAGAGGGGAACGTATTTTTTCCCATGTAGATCCGCCAGTATAATACATTGGATAAAGCACCACACCATACTAGTTAAGCAGAGTGGGTCAGGTTTTTTTTCTTATTTTTGGAAACACTGCCTAAAGACACTAGGAACAAACATGTCAAGCACCTCCTGCTATTCAAACCTCAAGTTTTTCCCCCCAAAAAATGATGGGAATTAGGTCGTAATGTGGCTGTGTAATGTGTAATAGATGTAGTGATGTATAATCAAGCCAAAGTGTATGCCGGTGTATGTGTGTGTTGTCTCCAGTGCCATGGACTGCTTTGCATTCATTGGTTTGCATCATTCACCGTCGAAAATTTTCACTCGTGCCGTCACATTGTACAGTAATATTCCTATTGTTTTCTAAATGGAGAACCTGAACATACTGATTCACAACGTTGTGCTTTCATGTTAAATCAAAAGACGCAAACAGATAAAATGATAAAAATCACAACAACTAGGCCAAAGTATGTTCAATTCACATTTGGTGGTACATTCAAACAAATATTCACTCCCCTTTTTGACCGACGCTGCCCATGTCCTAATAAAACACTTTTCCAATGGACATAAGCAGCTACATCACGGTTTAGAGCCCCAAAACTGACATGGTGATGGTAAAACAACAAAAAAAAGAGATGGGATTAAAATGCAAAATTTTTGCGTTCGAAAAAAATAAAAAAACGTGTTTGCTTACAAAACCTTTCGTTCCGCCAAGAAACTGTTCATTTGCAAAACTTTCATTACGGGATGGGAGGGAAAACGATATTTAAATGTTTAAAGTTTGTCGGGGAAACGTAATATTTTGCAAGCAAAAGCAATCATTTTGCGAGAGAACGCAAAGGAATTGACATATTTTTCCATCACCATGTCCCATCAGGGGCTCCATAGTTTTCTACCCTTCACAATTCACAAAAAAGACAAAAAGCCTAAGTCTTGATTAATAAATTAACACAAAGAACTCTATTTTACATGTCTAGGATAAAAAAACGTCTCTGCCTCCGTTGATTAAGTAAACAATTAAAACACATTTTGAACACATTTTATGCAACAAACTAAGCTCACGAATGTAGAGGAATGAATGATAAACGACCGTCCATTACAAGCTTAAGAAGGCTGAAGCTCTTGGTCAGAGGGAAAATAAATAGAGCGTTGCTATTAAAACATGACTAAATCGATCAGTAAGACTAAAAGGCACTAGTTGACTTGCTTTCCCTACCTTGCTGTAGTATAAAGCGTCAAAATACCGAACCGAACATCACCCGAAAGAAACGGACAGCAAGAGACAGCGAAGTTTGGTGGATATGTCATATCTTCGCTTCTGTAAACACAGATTATGCCAAAAAAAGGATGTCGATACAACGAGTTACCTATGGCTTTATAAAGTGTGTGAGAGGGCAAATACAATGGAAAATGGTCTGGTCTCCTCACAGAGGATATATGGTCCTTCTTGGTCTCTGAGGCTCAGAGACATGTCCAGAGTGTCAGAGAGAGAGAGAGAGAGAGAGAGAGAGAGAGAGAGAGAGAGAGAGAGAGAGAGAGAGAGAGAGAGAGAGA
>JAOTRC010000010.1:21779588-21793457 GCA_027497675.1 Cyprinella lutrensis | reverse complement strand
CATTCATAAAGACTCCTTCATGTTCATGACAGGTGTTATGTCATGTTTATGACAGTGTCATGTCAGTCTTATGTACAGATTGCATACCACTTCAAATAAAGTGTTACCTTCCTTTCTTTATACTTTCTGTATCCATTCCCAATCCCATCATACAATCTCCCATTCCATCTCACCCCATCCTCTCAAGTGAAACTCATAACTCACACTTTTCTAACTTATCCTATTTCATGCAATCCCCTTCCTTTCCATTCCATTCTATCTCATATCATGTCAAACCATCCCATTCTAGCCCATCTCTCACCCTTTCATTCCATTGTGTATTAGGTTCCACTTCCTGGGGGAGGAGATCGAGTTAAGGCAAACAGTTGGGATCTTCATCACTCTGAACCCTGGATATGCAGGGAGGACTGAACTACCAGAAAACCTTAAAGCCCTTTTCAGGTTTAGGCTCTGGTTATGCTATTGAATGGACAATAATATTGGATTTTTAGATGTTTATATGGGAAAAATAGACTATGGTGTCCACTGAACATTCTCTTATCTACTGTTATACCTCTTATCTCTGTTTGTCAGGCCATGTGCGATGGTGATTCCTGATTATGAGTTAATCTGTGAGATCATGTTGGTGGCTGAAGGTTTCATAGAAGCACGTCTGCTCGCGCGCAAGTTCATCAGCCTCTATACACTCTGCAAAGAGCTGCTCTCCAAACAGGTACACACGCATTGATACACAAACACACTTAATGCATTTTTTTAATCCTAAAACAAGATCATTCTTTTTTGTAGGATCATTATGACTGGGGCTTGAGGGCCATAAAGTCAGTCTTAGTTGTTGCTGGGTCACTGAAGCGGGAGGAGAGGAGCCGCCCTGAAGAGCAGGTGCTCATGGGAATTTAGAAGTGATGAATTTGTATTTAAAAACATATTCAGTAATGTGGTGTATGTGTGTTTTTCAGGTGCTGATGCGTGCTCTGCGAGACTTTAACCTGCCAAAGGTTGTGACGAGTGATGTGCCAATATTTTTGGGACTTATAAGTGATCTCTTTCCTCTTCTGGATATCCCACGCAAGAGGGACAATGAGCTTGAGCAGAACGTACGCCAGTCAGTTGCTGAACTCCACCTGCAGCCAGAGGAGAACTTCATACTCAAGGTCTGTCTGTCGTATGTGAGAAATCTTCCAATGTTTTCATGGTTTTGCACGTACAGTAGATCTGCAGATCTTCTCCCCGTCTGTTTCTTATCACGTCTTCTGCTTTCAGGTGACCCAGCTGGAGGAGCTGTTGGCGGTGAGACACTCTGTGTTTGTAGTAGGTGGACCTGGAACAGGAAAAAGTCAGGTCAGTCCAATGAAGAAATAAGAGATCTATGTTTCTGAGGTTGTGATGACCTCTGAGATGACCTAGTTTCTAACTCTCTGTGTTTGTGTATAGAGAGCCGCCTATACTAGCCAGCTCCATTGTATTAAAGGGATACTCCACTTTTTTTGGAAATAGGCCCATTTTACCACCCCCCCAGAGTTAAACAGTTGTGTTTTACCGTTTTCGAATCAATTCAGCCGATTTTCTGATTTTTCGAAGAATATCTGAAGAGTTCAGACGCAAAAGCCTCCATTTGAAATTTTCTTCTAAAATGATCATTTTTATCAAGCTTGTATATTTAAGTTCAGTGATTTCACTAAAATGGCAATGATGATTACCTATTAATTGTTATTTAAGTGAAATTACTGAACTTAAATATACCAGTTGGATAAAAATCATCATTCAAGAAGAAAATTTTAAATGGCATTTAGAGGCTTTTGCATCTGAACTCTTCATATATAGAATACAAATTCTTTATTGTTCAGCAGGGTATTTGATTTTTTAGCCAATTAAAAAAAAGCAAGAGATTAGAAAAAATAAACCCTGTAAATTAGAAAAAGGTACGAAAAAAATAAAATAAAACTGGCATTACACTTGACATTTCTGTCCCCCTCACTTGTGAAACGATGGCTATGACAGAAATTATGGTAATTACAGAAATTAGCATTTTTTTCCAGTGTTCTTTTGATGAATAGAAAGTTAAAAAAAAAACAGCATTTGAAACTGAAATCTTTTGTAACATTATAAATGCTTTTTAATGTAACTTTTGAACAATTCAACGAATCATTGCCAAATAAAAGCATTGCTATTTCTTTTATTTCAAAATTTTGAACGGTAGTGTTTTCTGCTCTTTAAAAAATTAGTGAAGCATTAAATACAAAAAAACAACTGCCAAGTTGTGAAGAGAAAATGAAGGGAAAAAACTTCCTTCAGCACCACTACTACAGCTATTGTAGATGAGAGTAGGCTGTTCTGCTGAAGGGTCTGCCTTACATCAACACAACCACACAAGTACAGGCCTGATGAAGCTCACGCAATGATCCATTCTCCCTCCGGACAGAGCTCTGTTCTCCGCCGTACAAATGAAAGCTTATACTATCACTGAGAGCACATTTGCTGTGGGACGCAATGAGAAAGCCCAGAGTATCAGCCGAAAATGGCACTCTTTTGATTTGAATCAGATCCTTTACATTCTGCCAGACTTTACTAAGAAAATCTAATTTGCAGGAGAGGAGATCGGAAATATGAGCAATGTTCTGCATTATCCTGATTCAATGAAGGCTTGGAAATGGGCTTTGTGTGTGTACTTCAGGTCACGCTTGAGAGTCCAACATCTTTTTGGTTTCAAAAAGGCTTTCAATTTATCAGAGTGGGTACAGGGATATACTGGGATCTCCAAATGAGCTCTAAGTGGGATGACCGAGTGTGTGTGTTTGTTTGACTTGGCTCAACGACCGGGCAAACAGCCGGACCACCGGGAGAAGACAGACCTAAGGCCCCTGTGGTTCTCCTGAGTGGTCTAGTGCCCTGCCAACTATAAATGTCACTGATTTCCAACAGTTGCATACAAAGATTTAGGAAATCTGTGTCTTTAAGCGCGTAGGAGTCGAGAACAAATGCCAGCTACAGGCTTCAAGCATTCTACAGGCAGCGTGTCAATTATAGCCAGCTTGCTTTCAAATCCTTTGGCCAAAAACACACATTCAGTCTGGTAAAACATGAGAAAAAACAACATCTGTAGACTCTAGGTTTACATACCTCTTTGCCTGAGAGATAATAGGCGGACAGCAGGCCTCCGACAAAACGGATGTTCACTTCAAAGACAGATATTTCGGCGTTCTGAGGAAATAAAGCAGAGAAAAACAAAAGAGGTGAATATTTAAGCTCATGAAAACAATGTGACTGGCTCACCTTGAACTCTGTGCTGTAAAAATAGGAAGGGGAGAAACGTGTGTGTGTGTGTATGTGTGTGTTGTGTACTACAAACACACTTCACCCTCACACACCAAATACAAAGAAGTGAAACAACACAACAGAGCTGATAAAGCTCCGCCGGGATTGAGTAAAGATACAAACAAGCTCCCAGAGGAGGGTGAAATCTGAGTGCAGATATTTTCTGCAGATCTGAGAAAGCGTGACTGCTGGGTAAAGGGGAACCCTAATGCACGTTACATGAACAAACACATCACAGGATACAGAGCAGTGAAGAGAGGATGCTCCAGACACCATCTTCAAATTAAAGAAAATAGATCAAATCTAATATTTCAATAGAAAACCTCTTTGATGTTAGACTTTCATCATTTTTATCAGCAGTAGAGAATACTTATCCCACTATTACATCTCTAACAATATTATATTAAACATCTTTTATACCCGTGGTTCTCAGACAGGTGGAACACAGCACAACCCTGAGAATTTACATTATTTAAGCATATATTTCCCGTTTTCACTTGTACAGTATATTATTTATGGCAAAATGAGTAGAAGAAATGAGCAGTTTTTAAAAAATGATGACTGACCTACCTGTTAATTTTGAGAAAAAGGTTTCAAAGCAAAATCACCTAAAATCATACCTTAAAATCCCTGGTAATAACACCAAATTTGAAAAACTAAATATTTATAGAAAAAAAAAACCCGTACTTTTACTTGAGTAAAAATCGGTCTTTTAAACTTTTACTTGTAACGGAGTACAAGTAAGGTAGTTGTGTACTTTGTTGTGTGCCACCTCTGATGCTGCATTTTAAAACGATACCAAACTTGTGCTGAGGGGAAGTGGCAGTCATCAAGAACTGAGTAGAGAAAACAGCATTTTTCATGGACAGAGGAAAGGCACTTCTCTCTGAAAACATACAAATAAAGATTTTAAATGTTTAATTGCTATTTGGAGAACTGGGATCGCTAGATGAGGACTTGAACAAATTGTTTGTGAAAACCTCAAATTCTACAAAAATTTATGGAATTATGCCGTGCACATTCCGACTCAATTTTCCAGCACGGGTCACATATATTAAAAACAGCGTAATATAATAAATTAAAGTTTATATAAAAAAAACAAAATATTTAATTACATTTTTTTTAACATTTAAAACATTGTTTTAATTTCTCATTCTAATTGCAATATATCTTTGTGCACCTAAATGTCATGCATAGCCCATGTTTACATTGTTTATAGGTAATGTTCTCTTGCTGGTGCAAAGTGCCAATTTGAAAAAAGGTTATAGTACTAGGCCCCAAAAGTTTGAGAACAACTATTTTACAACATTTGACAAATCCGGAGAAAAACAAAATGAACAACCAAACAGCAGTTTTAGCTGGAACGGTTTACATTATATTACATCAATATTTCAGATTGTGATTATTTCAGTGCAATCTGGCACCTGTGGCATGAAACCAAACCGCAATTTTCATTTAGCCTTTGTCATTTGATGTTAAACAGTCTGACCACAGCAAGACATCTGTGGTCTCGTCTGAGGGTTTATGAGGTGAATTATTTGTGTCTCTGGGCACCCAAACAATAATGACCCATTATTGCTTAGCATAGGAAAGTGCTATCATACGCTATCAAAACAATTTCATAATGGTGGTGCAGCAGAGACATATCTTGCATCACATTGGTAAATATCCGTTCAGAGACAGATAAATAGCTGATATCTAACAGTGGTTAGGGGTGTTATGAGGGGCTTTTGCACCCGATAGTTATAAGATCCCCGCTATATAGGAACTGGAGAATGGACACCCGAACCAAACCCAACATTACCCGACAGGCTGGGGCGGGTTCAGAGACAAATTAATGACGTTAATGCTAAAAACAAACGTACGTGTCATTATTATCGGAAAAAAAATAGACTCTAATAGGAACTAGCCACCATTACTACATTTTCCCTGAGGACCATTATCCTGGTCGCATTCGCAACACCAGTAGGAACTCTAAAGTGATGTGAGATGGCCAACAGCAATGACATTTAACAACATCAACAACTGAAGGATGGAGGACTGGGTGAACAAATAGGTGCAAATACATTTGCTATTTAAACAACGTGGCGCAGGACGTGAAAATGATAAATGCGTCGGGCTGAAACTGCCAAGAAGGACACTAGGGTCGCGCCTTCCGCTGCATTGTGCCAGGTGTATGATAGTGCCTGGAATGTAGACGTACAAGCTGTGTGATTGAAACAGCAAAAAGCAAGGCTAAGAGATAAATCTCCTATGACAACTTGCAGTTCTACATATCAGAGGCTGAGATGGCATATAAATGCTATCTATCTGGTTTTCCATGTTTGTGGAGTTAGGTCATGGAGTAAGTAGAAGTAAACCGTATACACAGCTTTACACATGGTGGCTGTCGGTGTTTCGTCTGGCGTGCATTCTGAACGTACACTTACATCACTATTAGTTCTTATTGTGCCGAGTTAGACCCTTCTCTGTATGGAGGGATTATTGGGCCAGATTGAAAACTAAACGTCTTCAAGGAAAACTAAAAGTGTAAATTGGAAACTAAAAGTCTATGTCGAAAACTAAAATTCTAAGTCAAAAATGAATTGGTATTTAGGGATTGGCCAATTGCCCTATCCTAAATACCAAATGCCCATGTCTAAATACCAAATGCCCAATCCTAAATACTAAATTGCCAATCCTAAATACCAAAATGGCCAATCCTAAATACCAAAATGGCCAATCCTAAATATCAAATGCCCAATCCTAAATATAAAATAGCCAATTCTAAATACCGAATGGCCAATACTTAATACAAAATGCCTAATTCTAAATACCAAATGCCTTAAAAACCCAATGCCCATGTCTAAATACCAAATTAATTTTTCGACTTAGACTTTTAGTTTCAAATTTAGACTTTGTTTTCATTTAAGACTTTTACTTTTCAAACTGACCCAATAATTCCTCCATATCTCTGAAGTAAACTATTCTGTAACTAAATTCGCTCCTAGTTCCTGCGGTGCAAACACGCCAAAAAAGCTGGTACTTCCGCCAATAGTTATAAGAACTATGAAAATGTTCCTCCAGTGCAAAAGCCCCTATGTAGAGCCTCTTCTCATATGCTTATACTGTTCCAGTTGCAACAGGGCTCCAGATGTTTCCGGATGATGGCTCAACCCTTTTGTGGGTCATAGAGGGACCTGTCAGGAACTGGCACAAAAAGACCATGACAAAGGCTTTCTTGTACATGTCAACTTGGAGAAAAAAAGGAAAAAAAAAAAAAACAGAAAGGTAAATACTGTAAAAATCTTGATAAAACTGGATAGAACTTTGTGTGAATCAATGGAAACTCTTGAACCAATGGCAACGCCTGAGAAATGCATGGCAGAAGGGACATAGACTGATGTGTAAAACTAAAGTGGGTCAAAAACATGCCAAAAAAACCTCCACAAGACATGTCAGAAGTTCACTTCTGAAATCTTCTCCCTGCACACATGAATATGAATAAAGTCGATAGGGAATCAGTAGAAGTTATAAGAGGCAAAAGCAGCGATGCAAAACCTCCACAGACTCTGCAATTATTAAAGAGCTGCCTAAGACTTTGCTTCGCTTAGAAAAATATAAAGCCAACCGAATCGCTGATATTGATGAGGAAAGGGTGGAAAAAACCCTTAGAGAGAATGATATGGATATTTAAAAAATAAAATCCATCTGCAACAGACAGAAGCACAGTTATGATACAGACTGAAAGTCGAACAAAACTGTTTGTGTTAATGCAGGGGTTTTCAAAGTGTGGGGTGTGCGCCTCCCCAGGGGGGTGCGAGCGCATGCTAGGGGAGACACGGAGTAGGACTGGGCCATATGGCGATGTCAATCAAGAGAGGTTTTTCTATATAGTTTATCCGTTTGTAAACACATCCATGCAGCGCAGAACTGTTTAACAGAGCAGCAGCAAAAAAAAAAAAAAACAGGTAAAAAAGAGCTGAGATGATTTGTTATGAAAAGCACAAACTACAAACGAGACCTGAATTCTGTTCTAACAGGAGGCTTTCTGTAGCGCACATCCGAAGCCCATGAGTTCTGAATTCAGTTCACTTTGCCAGCTTGTTGTGCTTGAATGGTCATTTAGACACATGCATGTGTGTATCTGACCATCTTGGTGAGTATTCACATAAACACAAGCAATTATGTTCAAAGTGAAAGTCAACAGCGAAACTAATATTATATTGGATATGCATAAGTTCTCAAAGTGAAAGCAGCCTCATATTGAGGGTATACATTGACGCCACTTGACTCCAGCCGGAATGAGTGGCAAAAGAGCTGCTGAATGACTGGATTTAATAGGGGAAACTGCAAAAACATGAGTAAAATGAAATATTATCAGTTTAAACTAAAGGTTAGACTCAATATGGTGTTCCTTACAACTTACCAAAGATCCAGTGATCTGTGGATATTGACATGCAGACAGTTATTGTGTTTCCTGGCATGTGCCTGATTTGGATGCAGGGAAAATACATAAACAAAATTTGCCTGTAAACACTTTAAATACAATATAGGTAGGTCTAAATCCGGGTGATCACTTATATCAGCATATTGTCCAACCCTAAAACTTGTGTAGTATCTTGTCAGTTAATTTAAAAATGTCCAATTAGCAAAATCCTGAAAGTGTGAATTATATAAACTCCGAACAGTGTTAAATGAACACTGAAGCAGTGTTAAAGTTAATGAGATGAGTGATAATTGAGTATTACTTAAGACACCTGATGGTGTTACCTTTTCTATTTATTCACATCTGGATGTAATAACTCACAGTAACCAAACAAAATATAAAGTTAATGATTTAAGGGTCAAGAGCCCAAATAAAGTGAACACTGATCGTCATAATGGTGACTTAAAATTATGGTTTTCTCCTTCACTGATTCTGCTTGTTAGGTGTCTTCAATAATGCTAAATTATCACTCAATTATTCACTTAATTATCTCATTAACTTTAACACTGCTTCAGTGTTCATTTAACACTGTTTAGAGTTTATATAATTCACACTGTCAGTTGTGTATGCAGAATATACGATGGCAAATATTTCATTGACGAGTTGTCAAAACAATATATAGGTGTGATTTTACTCAAATTCAGCATATTGACAGAAAATTATCTATTTGACATATTATGAGTCAAAACTCTCAAAGCGCTTTCCCATTTTAGACGAGTTTTCACTGAAAACCAATGTTACTGCTCAGTCTTCTAGCCTCTATAGGCCTACCTGCTTTCGTATATGCTGTTAATGTTAATCAAAGTAAAAGAAGGGAAATCATTAGATACTCTCTTGCCTGAATATCTTTGACGGATTTATAAAGAATCGGTGTGTGTATACGGTTCATATACAGTGCAATCATGTACGTCAAGGGAGGCCCACTGTCTTTGACTTTGAAAACCCCTGCTCTAATGCATACTTCAGATGAGTCTGCCCTGGAGAGAACGGAGAGGGATGGACACAATGAGCCACACTGTGCTTGAGAGCTGAATCTAATGCTATGTCTCTGATTGGTAATCCTTATAAAAAGGGAAGGGATTTTCTATTTATATGCTTTTGATCCCCCAGCAGTGTAGTGTCTCTGTCTGAAAGGTTATCTCACTTGGGTTCGAGTCCAGTTGGGATTTGTGGTCATTGCAACACAGCGGTCTTTTACAGCAATCTGTGAATCTGACCTTCGATGATGCTGGCTTTTACAGGAATAAAAAGAATCCCACAGCATAAAAGATGAGAGATCAGGGCTGTTGATATTGTGAAGTGGCTCTCCTCCTCAGTTCAGTTCCAGGGTCAGATTTCTCTGTGAAGCAATCTGATCATGACTTGTAAAACAACTGAATGTGGTAATGAGGATTCAAATAAAATGCTGAGATTATGTGCAAGGATAAACAAGATTAATCATATCTCCTAATATAATCAATGAGTTGGCAGACCACCGATCTGAAACCATACTCTAGATTATAAAGTAATGTTAGCTCGATTTACAGATAGCCTTCACTTAGATAAACACATTTTAGCTTCAAAACCGGATGATAGCAGAGGTCAAATAAAGCTGCATGACTAAACTTACAATGGCTACAATTATTCCACTGAAGAAAAAAAAAATAGGTTTCCGTGCATCAGAAAAGAGTTGCTTAGTATTCAAGAGACAAGCTGAATATTAATAACCGTTTCACAGGGGATTTTTGTGGTCTCTTTCATTGTTGGAATTGCTTGAGGCTAGAAAGAAAAGCCTTTCAATTAAAAGTTGTTTAACACTCTTCATTAAAGCATTGGACCCAGATACAGTCTTCTCTCTTGCCTTAAATTGAGGCGGTAGGATGTACGGAATAATTTCCGATGCTTAACTAAAAGTAAACCCCTGCAGAATGTCTAATGAAACACCTCAATAAAGAGCCACATCAAACAAAGCATCATTTTGGCCTAATTTATCCTGCATGGCTTAATTCGTTCATTCACATTGTTTAGTGATTTTCTGGAGTGATCTGCATAAAGTACAGATTCCATTTTACTCTTCACTTATTCATTGTCAATTTGTCTTTATGATTAATCAGATTAAAGCCTTCAGTGCTGATCTGCAGGTCTGAAGAAGAAATAGTTCAGCATTTCTCATATTACTGAGGTATTATTGACATTCATTAAAAGACTGATAATTCCAGCTCTAATATCTAGATGGTTGAATCACACTTAAAGGAGAAAATGCGTTTAACATACTTAATCATCAGAATTATACGTGAATTCACCATTTAAATTGTAAAAACCCTTGCCGTTCATGAACTACTAATTGGCAGAAGAATTGTTTATCATAAGTATTAATACTAACAAATGTCAATTTTTAAAAGTAAATTTTGTGGCATTTAGTTGACGAAAAATATCGTAAAAACAGTACTATTTTAAAATTTTATTGCAATTTAACTGTTTTTTAATTAATTAATATATTTATATATGTACAAATTAATTCTTGTGATGGCAACACTAAATTATCAGCAGTCACGTGATCTTTTTTAAAAGTAAATTTTTTGGCATTTAGTTGACGAAAAATATCGTAAAAACAGTACTATTTTGAAATTTTCTTCCAATTGAACTGTGTTTTAATTAATTAATATATTTATATAAGTACAAATTAATTCTTGTGATGGCAACGCTAAATTATCAGCAGTCACGTGATCTTTCAAAAAAAATTATTTCTATTTTTAATGTTGAAAATAGTTTATTCTTATATAGATTTTGTTCATTACACACATTTTTTTACATTTAAGCCTATTTAAAATATTAAAATATTAAATATAAAAATATTTAAAATGAAACATTTAGAACAAAAATCTTCACTGCCTTTGAGCTATTTAATGGTTCCTTTCAAAAGAAAAATAACATCTTTGAAATATTTTTGAACAGAAGTGTGAATATATAAATAGCCCAAACATGATGACAAATTTAGTTTAAGATATTTTACCTTCTCTGACCCCCTTTTTTTTGCTACAAATTGCACATCAAATGAAAAACAACTTTACCTTCTTCATGTCTGCTCACACATTAACTTAGGGTTTGTTTTTAACTGTCCCATCCTTCAACAACAGACACTCTTGATGAACTGTGTTATGGACCGAAACGCACCATAAAAACAGTAAAACGATCATATCAGACATTTTAGCTGTTCGTTTCAAACATTTCTTCTAAAATATCATACAGAAAATGATTCTTCATGATAGGACCGATGTAAGTCATGCTGACATGGCCGTTTTTTGAAAAAAGCTAAACAGACAAACATGTGAACTGAACTGCAAACCATGAAGTTAACAGTCAAAGATCAGGGGCTGGGAGTCTGGAATTAAAATAGCTGAAAAATAGCAGAAATCATGATGTGGAAGATAGTTTATGAAGCTTGGAGGACTGGAGCGTCTCCTCATACATTACACCAAGGCCGTGAGTCAGAGTCTTATTGGCAGATTAACAAGCGGTGATGCTAGTAGACATTCCTTCAGCACGCAGAAAGGTTTTCAAAGCCGTATCAAAAACTTATTATTCCGTTGTATTATTCAGGGGAATTTTTATAGCAAGGAAGTATTTTTTACGGATAAGAATCAACTGGATCATCAGAAATAAGTATAAAAGGCTCAAGTCTTACCATGTTAAAGTCTAGGTTTCGGTCCACCCACTCAGTAGCACTCTCGAATTCGTCATACATCTCCATAATGTAGAGCGTGTCCAGTGCATCCACAATGGTGGCTCCTTTGAGACTACCTGTGGATAAACACAACAACAAACCATTTGAGAAGAATTCCTGTGGGATTACCTCTAGGATCAGAGCCTAGTGGTAGCTTGAAATAAAACCGATAGCTCTATGATAAAGACCTCAGAGCCTCTGAGATGTGGTCACTAATGCCCTGCCTACGGTGAAATCTTGTCTAGAGAGCAAACAAACCACAACTCAACAAATATAAACCTTGCGAGTCAACACCCTCAAAGAGAAGACGGGGTTAAGATCAACAGATCAGGCCATGTCAGATTATTTAGTAGATGACACGAAAACAACATCCTGGATAAAAGAAACGCTCAATAAGTTTCTGGTGCTGTAATATAGTGTAGACAATACATTGAGCTTTTCATAGACTTGGACTTGGGCTCCTTACTTTAAAATACAGTAATGTGAATCAGTTTATCAATAACACTAATATGGATCCACTAAACACTGGGACACTGATGATTTTAATACCCGCAACATGTTTGCGCATTAAAATGTAGTTGTTAAATAATATATGATATGAAATAATAATAAAAAATAGCATTGCTGTTATAAAAATAATACAAATAAAAAAAAATGTAGTTAAATTTTTAAACAATGTGATGCTTTATCACTATTGTTATTATTACCCCCATTATCAACATTTTCTTTATCATCATTAATAATAATTATAACACAGCAGCTTCAACAACAACCACAGTAATAATAAAAATATTTCTATCTTTTTAATTTTTATGCTTTCTCAAATATCAGTTTAATTTCTTATAAAATAAATGATGAATTGTTTATTTTAAACTATTAATTCAATAATCATTTTAGAATACCATCATTGTATTAAGTGCTGGGCGGTACACCAGTTCACCAGTTCCAGTTCAACACTTCTGTTTTTTGCAGATTTCACTTTGTTCCCATAATAACCATAATCCATAACTACAAATCCGTCTTATTCTAGGTCATTTCACACAACCATAAGGCATCATTACTTGGCAAGATTCACTGACAACATGATAAAAAGAAAGAAGAATGCAGCTAATTAGGGTGTTGATGTTACCAAACACAAATTTATGTGCGAAGAGGGAAGGAAAACAATAGCATATGGTAACTGGAACACTCCTCAACAAACAACAAAAGACATTGGTTGTAGTTTTTGCATTTGTACTGATTACAAACACAGCAGTTTGGGCGACACTGTTTCTTGTACTTTAATTATTAGTCTGGCACTGCATGCAACCCTCTTCAAGAAATTCAAAGCTGCCAACCAGCTGTGTTCCTCATTTAACAGCCCAGGCTCTTTCTAGTGAAGTTGAAGACGCAACATGACAGAATTATTGTGTGCAATATATGTACGCAACATCTCAAACGCCTCCTGCAGAGGATTCACACATCTTTTCCACATTTACTGTTGCTAGAGCCAATGAAATGAAGAATAATCTCCCAAGAGAGTACGGTATGAAGTTTTTGCAGGAGTTAGACAGCGAGGAGTTTTTCAACAGGAAAAAAATAATAATGTCTGATGTATTTACTTTTGCAATTTTGACTTTTCTTTAAAAAAAAAGTGCTTCTCACTTCCAAAATTCTGTCAGGAGAAACCAATGAGAAATGACTGTCAGTTGGGTTTACACAACCACAAGTAGAAGAGGACCCCAACGAGGTGTCAAAAGAAACAGGAAGAGGAAACGGGAGGTGGTAAACACCAGACAAAACAACATAAAAATGGTCAAAGTGCCCTCCCTCTAGTTTCCTACAGGAACACTCTTCTTTAGGCAGAACAGTCATCATGCTGTTAAAGTGCACCGTCATAAAATGTCCAGTTTTATGGTCTAACGTGACTTTTTTCCAACTCTGACTACTTTGGTTAGTCATTTTTCTATCTTACAACTAGGGCTGAATATTGACACAAATTTCACAATTCGATTCAATTTCGATTCACAAGCTTGCAATTCAATTCGATTTTGATTCCGATTCGATTCAATATTGATTACTTTGGATATCAGTTAAAATAAATAGCAAATTTTCTCAAGGACATCAAATCTCTTAACTAATGCTGTAAACTATGGGAGTCTAGTTGTAGCCTACAAGGCTTCATTAGCCTAATATGAAGGTAATAATTAACTGTTTTGTAGCTGTACAAACACTTTACACTTATTTATTTTTATAGCAAGAAGATAATGAAATATAAACATTTAAATGGAGGCTGTCATAAAAACTCGCCAGATTTATTCAAATGCATTAAGAACATTAAGATTATAATGCATATGTAATATGGTGTATATATTTAGCAAAATGCTCCTCTCTGGAGTTATTTTTT
>JAOTRC010000010.1:21507623-21518019 GCA_027497675.1 Cyprinella lutrensis | reverse complement strand
CGATATTTTAGGCATAAATATTTTTTTTCTTAAATATACATGTGTATGTATTTATATATATATATATATATATACAAAATAATTATACACAGTGCACCCACATATTTTATGTAAACACAAACTTTTAACTTGGATGCGATTAATCGCGATTAATCGTTTGACAGCCCCACCTAAAGACACCATGAAAACTTCATTTTGCCAACATGATGCATGATTCCCATGAAAATTGTGAGAGATTTAATGCTAAACGGTCACTTTTAAGCAAAAACCTGCATAAATGAGTCAAAGTACCAACATTACATGCTGTTTAAACCTATTCGTCAAACGTTTGCAGAGATCGGTGAGTAAAAGATTGGTGCGAACATTATGTTTATAATTACACACCTGCGAACCAAAGGTATCACTGCAAAGCATCATTCCAGGCATGGTCGTCGTGGTTAGCATCAAGTATCTATGAATAACCCCACATCCCACATCGAATGCAGCTGCAAAAGGAAAAAAAAGAATGAAGATTTCTGAAAATAAGTTTGTTCGGACCACAATCGTTGAGCCTCCGGCATCGGTCCCCGCTGAAAATCCAGCTTAAACCAGCATGAATTACATTTTGGTCCAGGCAGGGCTGGTCTTTGATTTCAGCCAAACCCCTTGTCCCGTTTGACCTTCATCAACCCCCTGCCACTCTTCCTCACAATAACTCAAACCCCCCTCCATTTATCTAGAGTTCTGTCCTCAGAAGTACCATTACGTTGAACTGTCTTTCAAATCAACGGACACACCTTCACCTCACGGGTTTTCCACAAGTGTCCGAGGTTAAACCCGTCCAGTTGGGTGCATTGGGCCTCGAAGGACAACAAACTCTTCTTCATAATGCATTTAGCTGTGATGAAGAATCAACACCACGCCTCTGTGATTAAAAAGATCTTGGCTTGAATCAGATCTTCCAGAACCTGAGTCATCTGCAGATGAGAGTATTTATTACTCAAGTGGGTGTTTAAGGATGTTTCGATGGCAGCTGATTCATCACTCATATTCAGTGCTTGATCCCTGATTGACTGAAGAAATAACACAACATACATCACGGAGGCCTCACCGGAGGGTTTCCTCGGATGAGTGTGTTGCAGACGAGGGTTATGTCACAGACGGCATGGATATGAGCAGATAGAAACTCCGAGACCCTTGGGGCCACATGACAGACACCTCCTCCAATATCTACTGACTAAAGGACTCGGGTGTCACGCTAAACCCGAAGAATAGGCATAAGTATGACATTAAACGAGTTTTTAGGCTTGCGCAGTGAAGCAATTTGATTGTAGCTTTGTTCGCTTGAGCGTGTACCTGCCGTTGAGGAAATTACTTTAGCTCCTGGGCTGGAAGCCGCGGTGCATAACATCTACTCCTCTGTGTCTTAAGTGCTGCTCTCATAAATCAAATGACTTTTCGCGCTTCCCTCTGCTGCTTTGCTCCTCTGGCCTCCTCTTTTACTCTCTCTGGTCTTATGGAGCTCTGGAAGGGTGTAATGCGCAGTAGAAACTAAGGATATTTCCATTAATAAGATGGACCATAAGGTCTACATGTTTTACTGTGTTCAGCAACGCTGGTCCTCCCTATACAAACACAGTACAGCCTGGTCTCATCCCAAGGCATCACATACTGACGCTTTTGACATTTCGTCTACATCCAACATGCATGGCAGCCTTTAGCGTCAATATGAGACGCAGATATATATGGGCCAGAATGCGCCTCCTAGTGGTCTAACCCTAACACTACCCCAGACCTAAACCTACCCATAACTGAAGCGTGTTATATTGACGCTAAAGGGTGCCATGTGCGTCGGATTTAGACGCAATGTCAAAAGCGTTACCTATATGACAGCCTAGGATGAGAATGAGTTGTTATGTGTGCACTTACACATTCCGTTACAGATCATGAATCAAAGCCGCAATAGCTAATCATGGAGGTTTAGCTTATTGAATGAAACAAAAGTGGAAACAATTCAGATGTGTTTATGATTACAAAGGCTCTTTCCAAAAAAAAAACAAAAAACTTATCTACTGTATACCATTAAAAAAACAATGACTTTACAATCTATTCTGGACTAGGACTCGTACTGGTACATTTCATATCTGATTTATCAAAGCAAAACCTTTAAAACTAGCAATTGCAAGAATTGCAAGTCAGTTTTGTGAATTAGTCACAATTTTGTCACAAAGTTGCAATTGGGAGATTTAAAATCGCAATGAGATAAATTACTTTTACTCTTGGAATTCTCAACTGAACAAAATTTAAAGACTACTGTTCAAAAATTTAGAGTTAGTCAGTAAGACTTTCTTTTTTGAAAGAAAGAATTGAATACTTTTATTCAAAAGTGACAGTAAATGCAACAAAAAAAATCTATTTAGAAAATGCTTTACTTTTGAGCTTTCTCTTTATCCAAGAATCCTGGAAAAAAGATTCACAAAAATATTAAGCAGCAAAATTGTCAACTTTGATAATAATCAGAAATGTCATATGACACTGAAAACTGGAGTAAAATTCAGCTTTGCCATCAATAGAATCCCTGACATTTTATTCCATACACAATAATACAATTTTTACTGTAATTGTATCATATAAATTCAGCCTTTTAGAACATAAGAGACTTCCTACAAAACGCTTTAATCTTACCGACCCCCAACTTTTGAACGTTAGTGTACATATACCTATTCATATCATGTAATCATCTTTATCCCTATGGCAAGACATTCCACCCGCCACTGCCAAAGTAAGCTAAGGTGTTATTGCCAACTATTGGGAAATTCAGAGACCCTTGGCCTGACTTCACAGGGATTGTTGTTGTCAGATTTTGACCAAAGTAACTGGATATCTTGCTCCACGAATGCGCAAGACAAGAACAAATAACTTCAAAAAGCTCCTTAAAGACATCTTCTGTTGTCAGAGCAAGGGTGTGAAGCTGTTCCTGTACCCTTCACTGCTTCAAGTTCACTACGTTCTGTTGTTAAAGATCTTTTCACATGACAAAACATAATAAACACAGTGAAGCCTAGCTATATGATCTTTTAAGATCTCAACAAAGCAAAAAGAAGAAAAAAAACACGGTCACTGTCTTTAAACTGATGTAAAACAGCCAAACAATAACTTAATGTCTACATGATTCAGTATTAATAGAGGAGCAGTAATCAGTTTAGCGACGTTTACTTTAAATTAAAGTTTGATATTGTTTTGGTTTAGACTTATGTTTATCATGCGCATTCTATCCTAATCAAGATTATTTTATGAAGTAACCAAATGTCTTCTTCAAGTAACATCATTATTTGATTTGTGCCCTTTGTGCTGCAGAGGTTTACACTTGATTACAGAACGAATACACACGTGTCTGATATTATCATCATTTACTTCTTTTAGACATTTGTATATACCTCAAAGCACAATCAAGTCCAATTAGACATGCATCACCCACATTACTTTAACTATTGGTTAGATGTACTGGCCTGGGAGATGTTTAACACTATGTGGTTTTGCCTCAGTTCTCAATAATCTCAATTCTTCAGGTAAGACATTTCCCACATGACTCATGATGATCCACATTAGGTTCAGCAGATGAAGCTGTGGTGATGTTGATGAGGGGGGTGTTAAATACATTTAGTTTGAGAAAAGACCAGTTACTTCTGGCTCTATTTATTCGTCTCAT
The DNA here is from genome assembly GCA_027497675.1 of Cyprinella lutrensis. NCBI lineage: Eukaryota > Metazoa > Chordata > Actinopteri > Cypriniformes > Leuciscidae > Cyprinella > Cyprinella lutrensis. The sequence continues at coordinate 21,514,331 of JAOTRC010000010.1, read as the reverse complement.
GGGCCGTTTACACGACACAGTTTTCAAAACGGCTTTCAAAGTGCACTTTTTTTAATTATACGATTATCGTCTCTGTGTAAAAAAGCGCTAAGTAAAACGGTGATGTCATGCGCATGGGTATTACATGTTCAGTCTATAGGCGCATAGTGTTTCTTTAAAAGTGACATCGCCAACTACTGACCTGACAGCAGAATACAGCAATTTTAGTCGGGTGGGTGATGGCGCAGTGGATGAGACACGTATTTGGTGCGAGAGACCCGTGTTCGAATCCACTGTGAGACACCAATGAGTCCCTTAGCAAGACACTTAAGCCCTAGTTGCTCCAGAGGACAATTAAGATCGCTTTGCATAAAAGCCTCAGTTAAATGACAAAAAAATTAATAAAAAGTCATATTTGCCGATCCAAGTGAATGGGGATCATATTGACAATGGTATGAGAAAAATGCGAAGAAAAAAAAATCTGTTTTAGTGCATCGTTGTCGTGTAAACAAAAATACCCTCAGGTGAAATAATAAAAAAATAAAATAACACGACAAAATAACTGCTACAAATGCTACAAAAGTAAAGCAAATACAATACGGTTCAAAAGTTTGCAGGTTGGTACTTTTTTGAATGAAATCTCATCACCAAGCCTGCATTTATATGATTAAAAATACAGCAAAAACAGTAATATAGTGAAATATTGTTACGACTAATGTTTTCAATTTTTAAAATGTAATTTATTCCTGTGTTGGTAAAGCTGACTCCAGTATTCAGCTAATCCTTTAAAAATCATTCTAATAAGCTTTTTTGATGTTCAAGAAACATTTTTGATGATTATGTTTTGCTTAATACTTTTTTTTTTGTTGAAACTGTTACATTTTTCATGGATGAATAGAAAGTTATAAAAAACAGCATTAGAAAAACAGCATATGTCACTTTTGAACAGTATAGTTGATTCATTATATTACAGTTTGGACTGATTCTTATGAGACACATGCCATACTGTTAATATGATTTTGGACATCTGCCGCGTTTTGGATTGCTTGCTTGTCTATTTTATCATTCTTATGCCACCAAAGAGAATTATGGGAAGTGAAGTTGTGTAATGCAAGTCAGCATAAGCCAGCTATATTTCATGTATTTATCAAAAAATGCATTCTGTGCCATCAGAATTCACAAATACAACTTAATGTGATCAATGCCTCACAAGTTTTGTAATTAAATCTCAAATCAACACAACCCCAAATCAGAAAGTCAAGACATGGATAGCTAACCATGCTAGTACATGGGCATGCTAACAATAAACACCATATTGCACTGTGCAAAACACCTTGCCTCGAATAGAAGGAGAATCCTGTGAATGCTCCTTTTGTTTCAATGACACTTTGATCCATATGTGACAACCTTGATTAAACAGAGGGGTCAAAATATAGTCACATGCCTACTCCTCGCAAAGTTTGGATCTAGCTCCCCTTTTCTGCTTCTTTATCCATGGTCCACAGAGGCTTTAGTCCTCACAACACATAATGACGGTTTTCTAGCAACAGGCCAAAACAGTGTTATAAAGCTGGGCAGACCAGAGGTACGCTCTTGCATGTTGAGAGAGTCTCCAGTGGAGGGCTGGAGAACAGTTAGCGCATTTCTGTGTGTGTGAAGGCCTGAGCTTAGCAACAGCTTTGTCCTCAGCAAAAAAAAAAAAAATCTACCAGTAAGAAACTTTTTCATGAATTAAACATGTGGAACACAAGGTTATAGAAATGTCCAAACATTATTTACTGATGCTGTGTTATATAACCTGAGACAAAAAGGCACTCTAATGAAGTTGAAATCATGCCAGGGGCTCTGGAAAACAAAGACCCAGTCAGATTTGTTTACCAATGTGATATCACATTGGATGGATAAACAGCACATCTACTAATATATTAGGTTACATGCTGGTCAAAAAAGTTTGGAATAATATTTTTTTTATTAACCACCAACATATTATAATACTAATTAGCTCTCAAAGCGCTTTTACATAATCTCCTCAACCACCACCAATGTGTAGCATCCACCTTGATGATGCGGCGGCAGCCATATTGTGACCACACACCAGCTTACTGGTGGAGTGGAGACAGAGTGATGAAGCCAATTAGTGTATATATATGCGGATGATTAGGAGGCCATGATGGATAGAGGCCAATGGGCAAATTTGGCCAGGATGCCGGGTTACTCCCCTACTCGTTTCAATAGATTTTTTTGTGACCGCATAGTCAGGACCTCGGTTCAACGTCTCATCCGAAGGGCGGCGCTCTTTGACAGTAGTGTCCCCATCCCTATACTGGGGCATTAGGTCCCACACAGACCACAGGGTGAGCGCCCCCTGCTGGCCTCACTAACACCTCTGACAGCAGCAACCTGATTTTCCCAGGAGGTCTCCCATCCAGTTGACCAGGCTCAACTCTGCTTAGCTTCAGTGGGCAACCAGTCTTGGGCTACAAACAGATGATTTCTGAAGGATCATGTGACTCTGAAAGCTGTAGTAATAGCTACTTTGTTATCATAGATTAAATTTGTAAAATATATTAAATATTGTTGTAATATTTCACAATATTTTGATCAAATAATTGTAGCCTTGGACACTTTTGGCTTCAGAACTGCCTTAATTCTTCGTGACATAGATTCGACAAGGTGCTGGTGGTCCATATTGACATGATAGCATCACGCAGCATCCCAAGGGTGCTCTACTGGATTGAGATCCAGTGACTGTGGAGGCCATTTGAGTATAATGAACTGCTCAAGAAACCAGTTTGAGGTGATTTGAGCTTTGTGACATGTCATATTATCTTACTGGAAGTAGCCATCAGGGATGGACATGGTCTGCAACATTAGGCTGTGGCATTTAAAAGATGCTCAATTGGTACTGAGGCCCAACGTGTGCCAAGAAAACACCCCTCAGACCATTATACCACCAGCAGCCTGAACCATTGATACAAGGCAGGATGGATGGATCCATTTTTATTTTTTCTCCAACAAATTTTGACCCAACTGTCTGAATGTCACAGCAGAAATCGAAACACGTCAGCAATGTTTTTCCAATCTTCTATTGTCCAATTTTGGTGAGCCTGTGCAAGTTGTAGCCTCAGTTTCCTGTTCTCAGCTGATCAAGATTCACTTCTGCTTCAAGATTGGACGTGTTGTGCGTTCAGAGATTCTCTTCTGCTGACCTTGGTTGTAACAGGTGGCTATTTGAGTTACCGTTGCCTTTCTATCAACTCGAACCAGTCTGGCCATTCTCCTCTGACCTTTGGCATCAACAAGGCATTTTCACCAACAGAAAAGTCCCTCACTGGATATTTTCCCTTTTTCTGAGAATTCTCTGTAAACCCTAGAGATGGCTGTTCATGAAAATCCGGATACATCAGCAGTTATTCAGGTAAGCCCATCTTTCACCAACACCCAAACCACACTCAAAGTCACTCATATCACTTTTCTTCCCCAATCTGATGCACAGTTTGAACTTGACCATGTCTACATGCATTGAGTTGCTGCCATGTGATTGGCTGAGATCTGCATTAACTAGGGGTCGTACATGTGTAATAAAGTGGCAGCTGACAGTATATGAGAGAAAAACATCAATTGCAATTGCCGTTATTATCAGTCAGTGCAACATTACTTAGAAGTGGAAGTCAATATAGTGGAAGTCTACTATCTACTTTATTTAACCATCAAACTACTGTACAGCAAAAAGGCATGCAAACCTACCCTCTTTTTTCATCATATGGTCCTTCCGTTTTAAATGTGGCAGCTTTGATGTTTATCACACAGGGTTATTTTGCTCTTATTGAATTTGTGAGGAATCCCAGCATGGTTCTCAACAGGAAATGAAAAAACAGGTACCCATCGGCTCAATTTTCGTAGAACATGGAAACCTGGAATACATAGAAAGAACATTACAATAGATCATACATTGATGAGTTTTCCTGTCATGGTTAAACAGAATAATACTGTTGCTTTGTCAAGCATCATAATTGACTTGAGTGTTCAGGAAATCATTTATGAATAGAAGAGGATTCAGTGGGCTCCCAGGCGAAAATGCCTTTTTTATTACAAATATAATAAAATAGACTTGTCATAGAGCAAGTTACTCGGTGCATCATCTTGTATGTAAAAACCTCTTGTAAAAACGATATAGTTCTCGCAATTGTGCCCTTGTACTGAATAAAATAGAGGTCAGACATTATATTAGAAAGCCAGGGCAGATCAAACTTCAGTGGGAAGACTTATAACTGGCAGACCAACAAAAAAGTGTTAGGAAAAGTATTTGTTAAATGATAAAATATAAAAAGTTACACTTTATTTTAAGGTGACGTAGTAACATTGTCTTTCCTCAAATAAGTACAGAATGAAATTAATTAACTACATGTACTAGAGTTATGGTTAGGGTTTGCTTAAGGGTTAGCTACTTAATTATGCCTAATTACCTGTTATTACTAAAGTAAGTACATGTAATAACGTCACCTTAACAAAATGTTTTAAAATTATCTAATAAAAACGATGTCAAAAATGTCTAAGAAAGAAAAATATGCAATCAGAAAAGCACTACAAAGAAACAAAAGAGAAGAGTTTAAAATAATTACAATGGTATCATTAAGTGATTCCTTATTTGTTCACTTTTCAATGGCGTGTTGTACTCATTTTGTGTTCCTGGTTTCGAAATAATTTCAATTTCGGCTGTTTTTGGTCTTGTTTTGCTGTCTTTTTCTTTTTCACAAAGATCTTATGAAGGGCAGATGGGTAGAACATGTGTTTGTGTCCTCTTATATGATATAAAAGCGATGTGCCGAAGTCCACAATAAAGCACTGGGGCAGTTTGTCCCAACACATGGTAACCTGTCACAATAAAACTGATAAAAGAAGGACCTCTGCTGGAAGCTCCTCATTCTTGTCCGTATCTTTAAAACAAGGAAACAGGGAGTTGCTTCAGGACATTCTTGACTTGCACATCACAAACTAACAAGAGGACACCAAATAACGTGACAAATGGAAAACACGTGACAATGTCCACTGTGATGTTGGTGAGATCTCACATTTTGCTTTGTACCAGATCTCACTTAACTGTTCTCATATGAGATCAAAACGTTAGCCCTACACAACATGTTAGGAAATCTGTGACTTTCCAGTAACAGCTTATTTTCATTTCAGAGCAGATGATATTTACCATATTGATGTTTATCATACGAATATTAACACAAACTGTGCTTTAAGTCTCATTTGTCCCCCTGGCTATCACAGGGTGATGTTTTAAGACCTCCAAACACTACAGAGGAGCCAGATGTCTGAGTCTCTGAGTGACAATCTTCAAACAGCGCTGTTTTTATTTTTCATTTATTTGTAGAGCTGTTTTGTCTTGGTTCTGCGCACCAGAAATATCGCTTTTGTCAGCAGTTCGGTTAATTCAACCGATGTGAGAGAGTGGTAAAAACGTGGACCTTTAGAGATGAATACATTCAACGTTGTGACTGTATTTAAGCAAAACTACCTTGATTATAATCTCATAGGATCTAAATTGCATGAGGAGACAATTCACTGTCTAAAATTACACCTTTGTCAAAAGGTACAACAGTGAGGAAGGCCAGAATCTTATTCCATTGTCCAAACCATCACTTTACAGTGTAGACATGTCAGTGAATGCAATGAAAACATGGAATTTAGTGTGGTCCCACACAACCATGTGTGGGGTTTCTCCGCCATTCAAAATTGCAAGTTAAATATGTTTTGTCCTCTAAGGATGCAGCCAGTGCATAATTAACATTCCCTAGCTGTTTACAGTTGATTATTTAACTCAGTGGTTTTCCCTGGGAGCTGGTGATTATGCTGCTGCTCGACTACTAATAAAGAAACCCCTTTGAAAGTCAAGGCTCATATCAGGGAGATTTGGCGAAGAGGAACTAGTTATTAAGACGGAGACCAAAAGAGCTAAACTAATAATTGTTGGAGAAGAGACAACATAAAAAGTAAGACAACATCAGAAAGACATGACAGACAGACGTACAGGCAGAGAGATGGACAGACAGACAGATACAGATAGACAGACGGACTGACGGACGGACGGACGAAAGGACAAAGACTATGCTCGCCTTTGTTTGGTTTTCCACTATACACTCTGACCGGTTCTGACCGGGCTAAGGCGAGCTGAGCCGGTACTAAAATGCAACGTGAAAACAATGGCAACATCTGATTGGTCAAAGAGAATCGTTCACCATTCACTGCGTCATCAGTGCATGCGCCAGATGGAGTGTCCAGAATATCCCCGCCATTTTGAAATAGTTTGGCCAGAGATAGTTACTTTACTTACTACTATTATTATTATGTCAACTCGGAAGAATAAGCTGTGGTCAAACGAGGAGGTGCAGAGTTTCCTTTGTTTGGTTGCCGAAGAGATGATACAGTGAGAGCTTGATAGGGCAACAAGGAACGAAAGGCGTCGCTATGACGACTGGGTATTATTTGTGGCGGTAACGTTACTGTCTGGAATGGAAAATGGAGCAAAAAGCGAGCCGAGTCAAGGCGAGCTGGTACTGGTAATGGAAAAGCGCCAATAGATAGATAGATAGATAGACAGACAGACAGAAAGACAGACATATGACAGACATATGATAGACATATAATAGATAGATAGATAGATAGATAGATAGATAGATAGATAGATAGATAGATGGATGGATGGATGGATGGATGGATGGA
>JAOTRC010000010.1:21339658-21353329 GCA_027497675.1 Cyprinella lutrensis | reverse complement strand
TTAAATATATACATGCATATGTGTGTATTTATATATACAAAATAATTACACACACTACACACACATATATGATGTAAACACAAACTTTTATTTTGGCGATTAATTAATTTATTTTTTTAATATTTATTTTATTTAATCGCGATTAATCATTTCACAGCCCTAATTGCTGTCTTGTTTTCTAGTAAAAAATATATAGAGAAATTCTTTAACTTAAAGTTACTTGAGAAATAAAAGAATTGAAAGACATTAAGACTTGCTTTCCTAGAATTAATATTGAAGTACTCTAGTACTCAAATTAAATTCTGTACAGTAGCACTACTTGTATTGTCCCCTTTCAAACAATTGCTTATACTTGCAATCTTATTTGCAAGTTTGCAAGTTGGATAAATGTTTCTACATATTATGTATATGTCTTTGTGAATCAAACAAGAAGATATGATGTGCGAGATTAATGACAGAGATGTGATACTGTTTTGCTTGGTTTTTATTGTTATTTTGTAGAATCACACATGTGGCAGACAGTTCCTGGTAGAAATTCCTCGTCCTCTTTCTCAAAACTCTTCATTGGTGAGTAAAGCTGTAAAATAGTGATCCATTCCTTTAATATTTCTGATTATGACACACACCACCAATTTTCTAGCAGTCCTTGTAATATTATGTCAGAATATAGATTGCTTGAAACTAAATATTTGCACAAATTTGATCCATGCTATTCTTCAATCCCTTTGGGAAACCAGGTTTAAACCAGGTTGCAGACGGGGGAAAACGTGACCATAAAAGCCAGCTCATATTTCTTATAAGCCCTATTAGAACTCATGGCTCGTCAGATCAAACCGCTGTGGGTTAGTCTGTGGTTTCTGAGATGTTGTGGATATTACTGTAAACACTTTGCTGTGTAATAATCATGCTCCTATTGTGAAAGAAAGTCCACAACAAGTTTATATACCTTCATCCTCCTCCTCTTCTGGTGCTACCAAATTAGTCATAAAAGTCAAGATTGACGTTATCCAATCGGTAGTGTCATCCATTGCTTCGTTCACCGCCTTCATTGGATCAGTGCTGATGTGGTGAATACCCCCTAAAAGTATGTTTTAGACAGGGCATCTTGAGACATATTTCCATACACTCAACAATCTGTACATTCACTTACAGCCATTATAACCAGCTCTAATAACAACAGCCTGTTTGTCCTACAAATGTAACTCAAAATCTTTTTCTGTGTAAAATCCAGCTCAAAAGCTATGGCCAAAAGTATGTAATTCCTGAACACTTGAACACCACATCATTACATCCTGGTTGAACATTTCAAAATCATGGACATTTAATTGGGAGTTGCACTTGTTGTGGTTTAAATTTGAAATGATTACTTTTTCATTCTGCTTAGACAAGAAATCAAGAGTTTTATATTATTGACTGTAAACAATAATAACAACAGTGCACTGTAAAAATGAATACGACTGAATATGTTAAATCTAATCAATAAAATTTAGGCAACAGATTATAATCAATATTATTAATTATATTTAACATTAGAATTGAGTATTAAATAACCACATGAATTACTTAAATATTAAACATGAGTAGAATTTATACATTTTTTAAACAAAAAAACAGACTGACGTCAAAGATGACTTAAGAATTCTGAATTAAGAATTGTCCCAACTAGAACACACACTGATCTCCATAATGGTGACTTAAAAAATGTTTTTCTCCTTCAGTGATTCTGCTTATCATTAGATGTCTTCAGTGTTGGCAATTAAAAAAAGAGTTCTTAATTCATCTTTGACGTTAGTCTGTTTTTCTGATTATTTCTTGTTTTAAAAAATGTGTAAATTCTACTCATTTTAAATGGTTAACTGTTAAGTAATTCATTTGGTTAGTTGTTAATCAATTTCAATTTGTTACATTTAATTAATAATATTGATTGTAATCTGTTTCCTCAATTTAGTGGTTTAGAGTTAACATATTCAGTGATTTCAGTCATATTCATTTTTACAGTGTAAGCAAGTCTGCATATATTCTTGTGAAAAAAAAATGATAACGGCTCATATATGTTGTCATAGCGGGAAGAAAAAGATACACTGTAACTGATAATATTATTGTTTTCAAAACAAAAGAAGTGTATTCTGCACTTCTTTTATAGTATTGGGTTTTGAGCCATATACTCTTGTTTTCAAATTCAATATTTGCCTTTTATATACAGTTTTAATGACGGTATAAATGACAATTATTTAATTCTGGAGGCAAGATGTACCTTTATTACATCATGCAATCATTTTTCTTTCATAAAATACTTTTTATATAATATATTTTTGGAAGGAGATTCCTCATTAATATTAGATAATTATTTTTAGAGTCCTTGGCATCAGACAGTTTGAAAACCCACAATTTAAGATTGCTTCACCATGCGTTTTTTCTAGTAATGATGTAGCTGCAATAACCAAAACATTTCTTTAGAAGTAGGTGTTCACATACTTTTGGCCATGTACTGTAAGCTGTTTTCAGATATTCAGTGTACTACCGACCCAGAATGACATCTTCAATCATAAGACAAGATCTGATGATTTCAAATTCAGCATTGAAAAGAATTTAACACCCACATGTCATAAAAAAGACAGGTGCATATATGCATCTACAAATATAAAAGTCAGTTAAACTTGTTTCCATTTTGGATAAGCTTGGGGTTTTCTTGCTTTCCACTGCCCATCGACAGGAATACTCATCATATTTCACACATCAACATGTAGTGCCTGTCTGTCTGCAGTTATCAGCAGGTGAACAGCATGACCCGAGTCAAAGCCATTTTACCAGTATTATGCAGAAGTGACGTGACTGCATGCACAGACTCCAGACTCATCAGACCTCTATTATAGCCTCTAAACACCCTGATGTTCACTATTCCTGTTCGAATAAATTAGTATATGAATATGATTATAAAATATTCTGGTGGTCAACTACTATAATTTGCATGTGTTAAAGTTAGCTTGTAAAGATGGGCAGTAAAGCGGTTTTAGTTGCAAAATGTTGTAAATTTAAAAAGGCTATTAGGTCGATAACTTACTTGCATAACCATATTTCATTATGTTAATAAGTACTTCGAATTGTGATGGAAAATACTATTTTTATTATTTTATAATATTATTACTAACAATTTCTTAATTAAAGGTAATTAAATTTAAATCAACTTTTTTATTATTTTATTTTTTTATTATCTTTATAATATTATTACTAACAATTTCTTAATTAAAGGTAAAGTGGGTGATTTCTTAGATCCCAGTAATGGGAACTTTTTATTTGCGTTTTTACCCCTACGACATTTTTTAGTAAGCATCATAAATTAGGTAAAAATGAAAGATTGGACATTGTGTTATCATGGAAATGGTACTTTAGCTGGCTCAATTTTTGCAAATTTGGAACACAACTTGATTAGACATGTAGCTTTGATGTTTCAGAAATTTTAGAGTCCAAATTATTTTGTCAAATATACATTTTGTATAAAATAAAAATTCTTTAGTCCTTTACATTTGCTTCTACAGTAAACCTAAACCTATATACTTTTTTTTTGAATTACTTTTGCAATAATCTGCCACAAAGAAAGTCTGTATTCCAAAGCATTCAATAATTACAGCCATTTAAGTTCAGATCTAAACTAAAATGTGAGTGACAGTTAACAGGTTAAAGATCTTTTTGCAAATTAAATTGGCAAAGGAGTCTATATTTAACAAAAATACTCACATCACCTTTAAAGATCTAGTCACCTTGACTTTGAAAAGAGGTTGCATCCCTTAAAAAAGCTGCTTGAAGATGCCATTCAGGATGAGGAAATTCAATTTACAGTGCAATTTTTCTATTCACATTTGTGATACTGTGGCTTATTAATTTAGATAACTATTCTAACCCAAATTTGGGTCAAATATGGACAAAAACAACCATTGGGTTAAAAATTTCAATTTGAAATACAACCCAATGGCTGGGTGTGTCCATATTTGACCCAAATTTGGGTTAAAAAGACCCTGCCCTTTTTAGAGTGTACATAATCTCTGCTTGTATGCGTAAGATGTAATAAGATGGCTTGCCTCTAAGGCTGCCTGCTTCCTTTAATGTTTTCCTGACACGGTGTGGCTGAGGTCCTGTTAGGATGAGACACAGAAGCAGAGGTGTTTGATAGCAACACGCATACTGTACACACACTCTCATTGGGTCATCCTCAGAACTGTAGGCAGGATAAACAGGCTCATTACGCCACCATCATAAACAAAACACATCACAGCACAAAATCACAGGAAAGGTGTGAAAAGAGACATCATATTAATCCATGTCACAGTGAAAATGAATCTGCAAACATACACATTTTAAAATACATTTTTTAGAGCATTTATCATAGCAAATTAAATTGTCACACTCTTTTCTCATGTCGGCTTCTGGCTGCATTGAAATTCAGGCCTCGTAATGTAATTGTGACATCTCCTTTACACAGAGATGCTAATGCAATACTGATGAATTCAGTGACATTTGTTTGATTCACTTTTTAACCCACTTTATGGAAATTCAACACAAGCTTTCACTCTCAAAACTGACAATATTTTACATTTTTTGGGGGCTTGAATGTGACTCGTAGGAAAGGAAAAATACAAATGAGTTTTGTTTAATATTGTATTTCTAGTCAGCAAATAAGTTTAAAAGGAGAGCAAATGGAAACTTCTGCTTATGTCTCCTGCTTATATGTTTAAATTTAGAGAAAGACCCAACAATCTTACATGTGACACCTCTAGATTTTTGCTAACATACCAAAGTCGGCAATCACAACATGACTAATAATCTGAGATGGGCTATATATCCACAATACATTGTTTCTGCATCATGTTTCTATTTTCATTTCTCTTAAGGAGAAAAATCCTCTCTTTATAACAGATAACAGATAACTCCAAATAAATCTCCTAAGATATAAAAGATATCTGGAACAATAGACATTTTCCCCTGGGCAGTGCAGCTAAACCATTGAAATCAATATAAGGGAAAGAAATCGAAAACCATACAGATGAATGCTTAACTAAAAACTCAATGAGCTCAAACTGAATTAATGTCTTGATGTTTTCTATATCTTGAGGACAAATTACAGAGAGTTCAATGCAGTTTTTCTATGTTCAATTCAGTTTTTTTTCTATGGTTATTTGTTTGCTTAAGGGATAATGTGCTGGTTCAGTCTTATCTGTGATACAGTAAGATGGTTGCTGTTTAAATCAATGCAGAAAATCATTTTCTTAATCTGTTTCTTTTTTTTGTATAAACATTATTAAAATAAGATAAATGCACATGAGACGCAAAACTTTTTTTCTTCTTTCAATGAATATTTATTGAATTACTTTTACCCCTAGGCAAACTGTTTTATTTACCTTACTGATAGATATACAGAAAAAAAATACTGGAAAATATTATTTAGCCAATTGGGTATAATCAAATATTGAGAAACGAGATTGAAAAAAATAAAAATACTGATCACAAAATACTGATTTTGTTTTACAGGAATGTCATTTGGTGGTAAAATTAATTTATTTTCTCATTGTGCATGACATTATTCTGCATATTTGAAAATCTAGCTATGCAGTTTAGTTTTTCATGGTTATGATACAGTGACGGTGAATTAGGACATGTTCCTGAATGGAAAATGGAAATGGTTGGTTGATTGTTGCTCTGTGACCAAATATGAATTATGATCCAGGAACATCCCCTATCACAGTGCTGTACATCCCCTATCACAGTGCTCCCCATCCCATAATCACAGTGCTGTAATAGATCAAATACAATTAAAAGTATGCAATATTGGCAAAATTTATGTTTGTCTGATGAGCTCAGATCCAGTTGCTTAGAAAGTGAGTATGTGCACCACCTATATGTTTTTCTTACACTTAGACTTATACTGTTGCATAGACCAGTCATGTGACTGAGACTCCAGGGCAAAAAGAGGACACTATTCCACATCTTAAAACTCAGGCATGAGGGGGATCATTCCCAACAGATAATCTCAGTCACGGCACTGGGGAACACAGCCTTTGAATCCTGTCTTGAAAGTGAGCAGAGCCTCACCCTTCACTTTCATTGCACAGTCCTCTGCGCTCCTTTTCATGACCATATCTCTCCAACAGTAAAGGGAATTAGAGTGTGTTACCAATCATATGTGTTGATTTTTGTATATGTGACATAATCCTGCTATCTGAAGCAGTGGCAGATTAGTTCTGATATACCTGTAAACAACCTTTATTGTCATCACAATACTCTTGCCATTCAATGTAATTGGTGGATTTACATGTTCTCTTTATTGTTTTGTAGAACAGTGGCTCTCAACTGGTGGGACTTGCTAGCAAAACAAAGATGGATGGCACCTTGGAAAAGATTGCTTAATATCCCTTCATCCCTTCAACCCATGGAAATTTAGCAACACAAGGTAAGTTTTTTATGGATAATTCTGTTTAGTTTTGTTGTATAGACAGTTTTAGTACTGTTTTGGATGTCCATTTGATGTACATTGCAAAAAACTTGGTTAATAAGCAAAACCAGTTGAGAACCACCATTATGGACCACCTGAAGTCAAATGGTAAAGACTCTGTAAAAGCAAGGCTGTGTTAAGATGGGCCAAAGTGCCAACTTCCTCCCCGTGATTCCGCATCGCGTAGCCTACGAGGCCATTTCTCCAGGCTTAGCTGTGCATTGAGAGGGAAATTAAAGTATATATTCCTTCTCCTGTAAAGAACGTGAGAAATCTGCAACATAGAATACTGCATTAATATTCTACAGGTAAAAATATCATTGTTTTGCTCAGTGCATTTAATGAAAAGAAGAATCAAATCATTCTGCATGGCAAGGAGGAGTTGCCGTTCAATACCACACAGTTAATAAACGAAGTCAAGCTACAGTGCTTTCAAAGCGTAGTTATCGATGTTAGAATAAAATTAATTGATTGAATAATTTGAGGCGTATTGAAAGCAATATCGCAAAGTAGACGTCAACTCATGAATGTTGGATGTCATCACAGGGTGGAAGGGAGCAATTGGCACAAAGCTTATTGGCGTCATGCTGGCTCAAATAAAATTATGGTTTAAAGTCTCTCAGAAAATATACAGTTTGCTGTTTGAATTAAGAAATTCAATATATTTTTGCACTGGGAATTTTAGTCCTGCTGAAAATCAGTTCCACAAGCTTTTTGATGAAGCCGTACTGTATTATGGCCTATGTATCAAGACCATACCGTGATATCAGGTCTTAATTTAAATGTAAATCACAATAGAGTATTTTTTTTATTTGTCTCGAGCTTAAATTAGTTTCACGTTGAAATAATTGCATAGCAAATGTGTAATTTTGAGACCAAAATAAACCATTATTTTATGCACTACGAAAGACAAACACTTACATTCTGGTGACACAACATCTTTTTATTTATAATTGAATATTGTTAATGCATTAAATATTGTTAATATTCAACAATATTTCATATTCAACAATATTATTGGTCTGTGTTGTATTATTTTCATGTTATCACTGTGAAGCTGCTTGACTTGACTTTCTATTTTAATAGTTTATATTCTAAAAACATAAAAATAGAGAAAAAAAATAACCATTATTAGGTCTTGTTTGGTGTCTGATTATTTTTTTTTCTTTTTAATGTATACTCTAATTCTGTTGAATAGCGTACTTTTTTTCAACTGACAGAATTGTCATTGATTTTTTTTCCATACAAACATATTGTTGTCTAGATTTATCATAAAAAGCTTGTACAGAAACCATAATTCACAAGGACGCTTTTCACGTTCTGCCAGTTTTATCTCCCTATTGATGAAAGATAAAAGGAAAATGCTGTAGAGGGATTCAGTTGAATTATTTATTAGAGATAGAGTTGGTCTGTTTGCTATTTATCGATGCAATCTGATGAATTACAGAACATTTCCCTGTTCTAAGAAGAGTCTGATTGTTCAGGCTCCAGCAGCGATCCATACATTTAGCTTGAAATCAAAAAAATGGCATACTTCGAATCAATGTGTTTTCAATGCCACCACGTTGCAGACATGTTTGAAGCGCTCATTTGAACATCAGTCTTTATCTGAAGTACCTCGGAGTGCTTCTCTAAATTAGTAATTCAGAGGAGCATGTCAGACATGGTTAAGATTTTGGGTTCTCTGATGTGTTTGCTCAAAGGTTTTACAGAGTTTTTCTTCCATCCCCATCCGTTTATTTAGCTTTGTCAGGCTTGTCAGGATAAGGTGAGCTGTGCATCATTGCTAGCCTGAGGGAAATCACAAACACAGACACTATTAGAATTATGGGAAAGTGCAAGCTCCCTCACCGCCAAAGGTCATTAGGAGTGATGCTGAGAATTACACTAGCTAGAATTTGTTAAATAGATGTGATTCTATTTACATTACCTCATAAATGTTCTGTTATTGGCACAGTTTTTGTACTTCTGCCACAAGCAACGCCAGTATACTCAATGGAACCCACAATTCAGTTCGACAACGCATGACGTCACCCGTTCAAAGTAAATGAGAAGCGTTAACACCAGCGTTATTTGCATGGTGCATGAACATATCAAACACTTATGAAACTTTTTTTAAAAAAAAATATTGAGGAGCATTATAGTGCGATAATTATCATTATCGTTGTATCGCCTAGTCCTGAACACGGTCATATTGTCCACAAAGGGAGACTGAAGCCTGCTGCAACGGTCACTCGACTGCTGAGTACCATCCACATCCAAAATGCCAAAATGTAGTGCTTTTCCCCAAGATCAGTGCATAAATCCCAGTCCAACTCTTCTTCAAAGCTGTCTTTGAGTTCATCTCGCTCCAAAAAAAGTGTTCAGAACAGCTCTGTATACATAATTCAAAATTTTGTTCCTCCCTTTGGCTGTGCTACAGTTTAAAGCTCTGAGAAAAGGAAGTGAGAGACAAGGAGAAGATGGCTGGAGCTTGCTTGTGTAGGGAACTTTCTCACATCATTTGCCGCATAGTCAAGATCAAGAGTGAACATTTCAGAAGACACTTATTATTTAGACATTCTAAAGCGACCAGGAATTTGCCATGTTGTGGTAGATGTTATTGCTTTTTCAATTTAACAGTTTTTTTTTTTTTTTTTTGATAGAATCTAACTTTATTTTTGGGGTTTTTTAATACTACCTGTCGAAAGTTTCAAATTACTCACTTTTTCAGTTAAAAGTGAGTAATTTGAAACTTTGAAATTAAAAACCACATTAAATTACTAATGAATAGAGCAAATAGAATTAACAATTAATTAATAAATAATCGCTGTGTTAAACAAAACTAACAAAAAATCTAAATGCATAAAATCAAGCCTAAATTTGTCTGTGGTAATATACTGTATATAAGGCATGTTAAGGCATGTTATTTCATTTTGATGTTAACTCATTTTGAATTAATTTAACTCTTCCCCACCAGAGTTTAAAAAAAATGTCTACCTGCTCAAGCATTTATTTTCATAATTTTTCATAGAACTTTCATGGCCCCCAGAATATTTTGTTGTTTGAATATCCGAACATGCAATTCATCAAAATAAAGAACAGAAACTCGTTTGATATGCATTCTTTTTTTATTTACAGTTGAATTTGTACATTTTTTTTTAAAAAAGCAACATTTTTCGAAACTTTTTTCATGTCATTTGGTTAATTCAACGAACGAAATGAACGAATTGACTCGGAAAAAGATTTGTTCATTTTGATAAACGAGTTCGAACAGGAGAGTCACCAACGCACATCACAGAACAGAGCTTAAACTGTTTAAGTTATAAAACTTAAACTTTATTATTTTTTTTTTAAATAAGCAATCGTTTCGCTTGATGACCCTTATTCATCATTTGGAATCGTTTAAAGCCTTTGAGCAGTTTGCAGTTTGCAATGAAACTGTCTTTTGGACCTTGAAACGTTTGGTTGCAGTAAAGTGCATTATATGCACTTTAAGCAGTTTTGATTTATATGCTATAATGTTTGATTATGTTATTTACATGTGCATAAGCTATGGTTCTGTT
Source organism: Cyprinella lutrensis (assembly GCA_027497675.1). Lineage (NCBI taxonomy): Eukaryota > Metazoa > Chordata > Actinopteri > Cypriniformes > Leuciscidae > Cyprinella > Cyprinella lutrensis. The sequence goes on along the minus strand of JAOTRC010000010.1, from coordinate 21,343,300 downwards.
GCTTGCTCCTGCTGCTTCTTCACCTGTGTTTTGATCCGGAGATTCTGTATTCTTTTAGAAGATGTGTAATAGCGCCCTCTACCATATAACGGTGAAACATGGATTGCCGGCCATTATAGTTGTATCATAAATTACAGAAAATTCTGTCAATGGCAGGGAAAGAGTTAATAAGAGAGAAATGTTTCTTAGAGATATGTTCCACGGCTTAATTAAAGATATGCTTTATGCTTTAATAACAAATATATTGAAGGCATGTTAATTTCTCATTCAAATAACCTGATATAATTCCACATCTTACAGTAGTATCAAATATCTGTTCATGTTTTAAAGCAGATTTGAGCTATTTGTGTGCATGTATTGCTCCTTGCTGTATGTGCGTTAGAGTCTTCCTAAGATGAAAACAAAAAAAGTTAATAGATGCATCTTTGTCAGAAGTGAAATCTGTTCAGTGATTCCATTGTTTTGAACACATCTGCAGTCTATGGAGACGCTGTATCATCTGTGCTCTTCTAGTGAAACAATATCACACCTGTGCTACCACATACGTGATATTTAACAAATGCTCATTTAAATCACAGCCAATATGCTGGGTGATATTTAAAGCTACTTCATAAAATTTCTCATTTTGTTTATCAATGTTAAGTTGTTACTGACATTGTCAAGCATCTGCTGGTGCAGTCTGGAAAGGTCGTAGTGATAGTGACAGTTAATGAGATGCAGAACATGCTGGAATATGTTGCTCTCCAGACAGGTTCTGACCAAACTACTTTCTCATTTGTGGGTTGCAGCTCGGAGTTTCCTGTGCACCCTTCTCTCATTAGTATGTGTTGGAACTGCAGTACTCAGCAAGGGCTGAAAGATGACAGACCGTGTCTAGATGACAGGCCAGTTTTCCTCTCATTAATGCAGAAGATCTCAACCTCCATAACTCCAAGGTCTATTGTCAAAGGTCACCCTACACAGGCTATTATTATTTTTTCTTTTTTTATTTATGCACTTCTTATTTTTGATCCTTTTTAGAAGTATAAACTAAAATAATTGTGATTAATCTTAAAAATGACAGCTTTTTAACTGAAATTAGATGTTTAAAGTAAAATAATTGGGATTAATCTTAAAATTGCATTGTTCTTATTTTATTTTAAGACAAAATTAGTTGTTTTAATGTGGAATTTGTTATCCTGGACATTCACTGTAAACTCAATACTCGTTTTGCTTTGCTAGATTAAAACTTAAAACTTTTTTGCTAGATTAAAAGATTTTGCTTTGCTAGCCAACAAGAGTTCTTGTGTTTTATATGTCCGTTTTCATATAGAACTACAATGGTTAGTTACCATTTTTAATTAATTATTTTAATATGACATTAATATTTCAAATGATTTTAAGACATTTTGCTGTCCTAGTTTGTGTAAATGGATTTTGGTTTTACATGGCATTGCAGTGACACAAAAGCACATTTACATGCGAAAAGCTTTCAGAATTGCGCTTGACTTTTCCTGAAGTAGGCCTACATTATGTGGCTTTGTATACATTAATTGTCTCTTTGTGTATATGTGGGCGAACCATTAATTAATCACCAGTTTTAAATGAACTCTTTTGCAGAGTTAAGTTTAAGTTTGCTGCAATTTCTAAGCGTTGATTAATCACCGGTAATTGTAAATGTGTGCATTGTGTTTATTTGAAGGTCTCTCTGTCCCTTTTCAACAATGCAATACTGTAGTTTGGCAGTCTGTTTTAATTAACAACACTGCAGCCTTCGCATCTTGGGAAACTATTACCGACCAGTGACCCCTTATTCTATTCTTGAGTTCCTGGAACTTAAAGATTGTCGCAAAAAAAATAAAAATAAATAAAACAAGCATGTGGCATTCAAATTCGCTTCATGCCAGGTCTCACTTACTCTGCAGTGGATGCATGAAAGAATAACTGCACTCTGAAAAACTGAATTAATCGGGATCAATTTGAAGACTCCTGGCCTCTGTGACTCCTTTCATTACAGAGTTAACCATTTCAGCTCACAGAATCAAGATACGAATGCTTTTCCTCATTAGTTCCACTATAATTCCAAGCATGTTTCTTATCTTATTTACTCATAAAGGGCCAGGCAATGTTCTCATGGTCGTTGTTTACACATTATTGCATGCTGATACATTAAATAACAATTATCAATTGTTAGATCATATAAAAAAAAACTAATTAAACACCATGTTACTCGGTTTATTCACCAGCGTTCAAAGGTTTTGAAAGAAGTCTCTTCTTACAAAGGCTGCATTTATTTGATAAAACATTAAAACAGTAATATTTTAATTAAAAAATAACAATTTGATACTTGTTTTCTATTTTATTTTTATTTCAAAGTCGTGTGATGGCAAAGCTGAATTTTCAGCATCATTACTATAGTCTTTAGTGTCACAGAAATTAGTCTATGCTGCTCAAGAAACATTTCTTATTATCATTTTTTAAAATATTTTTGTGGAAACAATGACTTTTTTCCTAGGATTCTTAATCAGAAGTTCAAAATAACCGCATTTATTTTTTGAAATAGAAATCTGTAGTAACATCATAAAAATGTCTTTACGGACACTTTAATATAATTTTAATGACTGACCATAAACATACTGTAAACATACATACATATATCAGGTGCAGAATACAGTACCCATGTAATGTTATTTCAGCCAATAGAATGACTTTGGGGGTCTGAGAGGAATAGGACTCTGGGAGGGAAAGAAACTTGCACGACCCTGATTGTGTTCCACAGGATGCCGTTTGGCTCATTTTCATGTAAATTCATAAAAATATAGACCTGTCCTATGGAAATAGATTGCAACATTGTGTCTGATCTCTATTTCATCTTGACATTAATAAGGAGCAAGGTAGAATTAGTCTGGGAAACAGTTGTGAGAGACAGCCATTATATGGTTAAATAATTAAAACTATCCAAAAGGTGCCAACAGGAAAGATTGTGAGTGGCAAGGCCTCTCTGAAGCATGGATAAATTGCTTTTCTCTGACTTAATTACAGGGTTATGATTTTCAACCGATGCAAAGAGCTGCTTTTTGTGTCTTATTATGATAATAAATTAGATTTTATGTATTGCATTGCTGAGGCATGATAATTTATGGAAATGAAGCTGAAGTAGTGGTTTCTGTTAGCTCTGTTATGCAGTTTAGTTCTCAGACGGTGAGCTCTTGCACAAGGCAAAAAAAAAATGTGTGAAAGAGGATGGGTCTGAGTGTGTGTGGTGTGTCTGCGTGCTTGACTGGTGATACCACACCAAGAGCTTTGATGATTCTCACAGTCTTTGCTTAAGCTTACAGTAATCAAGTGAACGTTCGTCTGAACACATGCTCTAGAATCCTCAGTGGCTGAATAAACTTTGCACAGCTTGGCACATCTTTGCTTATGGGAGTCTCCATTGGAAACGCCATTGTTCTAAGAGGTCCAATAATTTGTGTCATGTCAAATTGCCTCCTCCTTACCAGTGGGTACTCACGCAGGGATACTGTATGTTAACATATCAAGCTGAAATTATGATTTCATAGCAGTCATAATATAAATTCACACAATATACAATTAGTATTCCTTATAAACCATTTCACAAGATGTAAACAACACTGGTCCAGAAACACTTCCTGTTTCAGT
>JAOTRC010000010.1:21323390-21339558 GCA_027497675.1 Cyprinella lutrensis | reverse complement strand
GCAAAGCAAATTTGTTTCATTTTGAGACCAAAATAAACCATTATTTTATGCACTACGAAGGACAAACACTTACATTCTGGTGACACAACATCTTTTTATTTATAATTAAATATTGCTAATGTATTAAATATTTTTAATATTCAACAATATTTCATATTCAACAATATTATTGATCTGTGTTGTATTATTTTCATGTTATCACTGTGAAGCTGCTTTGATACAATCTTTATTGTAAAAAGCGCTATATAAATAAATGTGACTTGACTATATTTTCACAGTTTTTTTTCCTTAAAGGAATAGGAGATAATTGTACTTGAAGCAGAATTTAGTATTGAGATTGAAGAATAATATATATTACATTATTATTTATCATATTTTTTATTTATGTTATCTCATAACAGGAGAACAAAGTATTTGCCAGTGGTTTAGAAAAATTCAAGATACATTATGTAACTTTGTGTAAAGTAAATTGATCTCGTTTTTGATCAATTATTTATGTTCTAATGGAAAGCAAGATAAAAATGCTAATTATTCTTCATAGTGCAAAGAGAATTATTAATAACGCAGTTGTGCATTTTCTAATACAAGCACTCCAAAGGAGATTGTGTTTTTTTTTCTGGAGGTGATTGAAATGGATGTAAAATTTGATCAGGTGTCTAAAATCAGAAGCAAACACTTTTCTATTTTTTTATTTATTTTTTAGCTATAATTTGATCTGATTTCAAAGTGAACTTTAGTTCCACAATTCACTTTGTCATTATGATAAAGTCAAAGGTGTAGTGTCACTCTGAATGGAATGCATGACATTCCAGAGGAAGTGATGTCGTGTTCATGACAGGCATATTAGATGGTTCAGTAAATTTGCATGTCTATATGAATGTTTGAGATGATAGTGACAGTTGCTCCCTGTTTGCATGCAGGAAAAAGCACACGCGCACACACACAAACAGGCATTAGCACTGAACTGCAGGCGGAGAGTCTTTACCAGGTGGTAAACAGGGGTCGTCACAGTATAATGTATGGGCTTTTTATTGGATGGCAACAGGATGACACATGATGATGGACGGGGTGGAAAAAGGAGGGAAACTTATTAGAAATAAGTAAATGTAAATGTGACACCTACAATGTGGGGTGGTGTGTTTCATGTAGTGAACTACATGAAATGAAAGTCTGATGTTTCCATTTTGAAATACTTTCAAAAATGGGTTAATGTGTTTGTGTTCTAGAACTTTTGATGGAATGAATTGTGAATGAGTTGTGATGTGATCTCAATGACAGTGTCATTCTAAACAATGACAATTTTTCTTCAACTTCAGCAGTTGAAGGAGTTCAAAATTGTCATTATGGAATTACTGAATCACACTGAGAAACAATTGACTGCAACTTCAAGTCATTCAGCACCAAAAAACAACCATTCTATCATCTTCCTTGCATCAACGATGGACTCTAATATATCACCAGGTGGTAATACAAGGTAAAACGGTGTCCTACAAGGACTTTTTCAGCACTCTGCATGAATGAGGCGGTGGCTGATAGCAGCCTGCCAACGGGACACCCTATCTATCCTTGTCACTGTCAATGCTATCAGGATCCAGTCAATATCCCTCCCTCCCACTCTTAGAAGCCTCACAAGTTTGCCCTGTGGCACTGCTGATAAACTTCCAGGCAGAAAACAAGCTCTGAGCTTTATCACATTGTATAAGCTCACCCAAGCATCCAATTACGCTTCATCTGGGTCCTGTTTTACCAAAAGTTAAAGTGAATGTGCTGTAATAAAGCCCCAAATCAGGTAGCCTAATAATCGACTGCTGCGCCCAACTTGCCCTTCAGCACAACTGTAGCATAACTCTCCATCGAAGGGAATTAGACAAAGATAAGAGGGATAGACCTACCTTCTAGACCCTTGGTGTCGAGCAGGTCAAACATGATGATGGCCACGGCTGACCATGTTATGATGAGAGCCAGCACGAGGATCCAGGCCATGGGTGAGCTGAACGTGCTGTACAGGTCATCGGTCATGGTGCGCTTGGACGAACGCAAGGGATGTGCACTCACGTCGTTTTTGGTCTCGACTATGGTAGTCGTGGTGGTGGAGGACCGCGCTGTGGGGACAGATAGAGCTTTAGAAATGTATAAGTGCAAACAAGATCTTTACAAAACAGGTTAATAACCCATACAATAACATTCTACTTGGTTTTCAGACTGGTTTGAGTCGCCATTTATAAGAAAAATAAGGTCTTGTCTTGTTTTTATAGTTTTGTTGTTTTCTAATCCATGATGGGTAGAGCTGATTGATCACATTGGAACAATAAAAAATCAGCTAGCCACCATGAAATTTAAAGGAAGAGTTGAGCCAAAGATAAAAAGAGTTTTGCTACAGTTTGTATATTCATGCGTGTATCAAATTTTGCCCTGATTTGTAGACTGATCTCATGAAATGGCGTATGTATGAACCGGCAATTCGTATCTCCATTTTTGACGTGCTATCAATATGTATAATCGTTTTTCAGCGTGTTTATGAACACCGTTGACTTAACGTTACATTACTGCATAAATAGTATGACCTATCCCAACCCCGTCCCAAAACCTACCCATCACTGGGGTTAATAGCATTTATGAGTTTTCCCCTACCATCCTAGGAAAAAAAAATATCGTTCCCCAGATGTAGATCTACATTTTGCATCATTTCGCTCGGACATTTAACGGCGTATACACGTGAAATCACTCGGATATTTAACGGCGTAAACATGTACGCATAGACGCTATGATAGCTAACATAGATAGCTATGTTTACGCAAAAGTCATGATGTCATGTTGATGATGGGTAGAGCTGGTTGATCACATTGGAACAATAAAAAAACAGCTAGCTACCATGACATTTAAAGGAAGAATTGAGCCAAATATAAAAAGAGTTTTGCTATGGTTTGTGTATTCATGCGTGTATCAAATTTTGCTTTGATTTGAAAGGTTTTGTGATGATCACATTGCTGGAAGAACAGAAGACCTACAATAAATACTGTAGATTGATTTCATATCTTTGTCCTATATGGAACTGGACTTTCTCATTGACTTTCATAATGTGGACAACCCCTTTTCTTTTGATACACATATTTTTTTTTTTACTCTTGGGCTATCGCATGAAAAATGCTGGATGAAAGATGTTAATAAAACTCAGTGTAGACAGAATGTAAGAGTTATAAAAACAAAGACAGCTAGACAGCAGATGAATGTTTGCTTTTTGTCTTCATCAATGCATTGCCTGGGAGAGAGATTGAATTGAACTTGCTGTCCGTAGATACTGCACACATCTGCAATGGCAATGTTTCATCGTTAAAACATCTCCAAGGCCGCACGAGGAATGCTTGCGCTGTGTCATCTGTTGGCCGGAGCCCCCTTAAAAGCCTCTTTTCTAAATGGATATAAATTCCTGCGGCAGCTCAGTCTGAATTGCTGCATTGAGAGTCGTAACGTACGCCACATGTAACCTTTACATACGCTGCTACTTTTACAAGACCCCTTTATTGATCTTTGACAATTTTATAAATGATTGATTCTTGTGCAAGCAGTTGTGATTGTGTTTACAGAAATGTAATTGTGGATCAAGATCGGGATTGTGGTACTTGTTTATGTTGGTCCTGTTGCTCACATAAGTAGTGTTTTCTGCTGTCTCTACTCTTGGCGTGCACATAATGACGTGTCTATGCATGTGGGGGTCTGATACACGCTGAAAGTGTCCACTAAGACCACCTGTTGCATCTCTTCACATTGGTCCCAGTGGTCAAACTTAGGATTAGACATCCCATCCAAATGCTGACTCAAGAAGCTTTCTGTAGACACCCTATGCTTAGCTAGTTTGGAGTTTTGGTGCATCTTTCTGGGTGTTATCATGATTTTGCCCCTGTAGATTGTCTGCAAGCTTCAGTATCTGATCCTACTGAAACATAAGATTGCAGATTGTGTACACAAAAAGGCTTAGGAGAAATATTCAATGGCGACACGGTGCACAAATGCCACTTCAAAACTCAAAACGCTCTAAACCGTACAGTGGCAGAAAGAAATAGCCCTTTTTGCATTGCTTATTTTAATTTAAGATCTTGTCCTCAGATCCCCGTGTTGATATCCATGACAACTAATCCCAGGTTCGTAAATGAGAGCTGTTGAGACAATGAAGTCAGCATAAAACACTCTGCCCTGCTATTCCCTCAAGTGTCACTTTAAATGTGATTTATTCAGGCTGATCTGGGAGACATTTCACAGTTTAATAAGTATATCAAATTTACTTTCAAGTCTTTGCCACACTAAGCCATTTCACGCAAGACTGGGGCTCATTTATGCAGGCCCTTGACGTCAATAATTGTTTATTTCTCAAGTCACTAGTAGTGACTTCAAAATGGTTTCAAACTTCTCGAATTGGTTTCTTTTTTTGGCATGTTTGTAAGCTGACAGGATTTCAGTGTGTTGAGAAAACGCTTCTAAATCTAAATGACATCAACTATCAAAGAAAATATACCGAGAGACACTAAAACCTTAAGCTTTCAATGGGGGACTGAAACTTTTCCGGAGGCATACAAGTGGTCCCCATGACTTAGTCTTTAAAAGTCATAAGATAACTGTGAAATTTGTTATTCACTGATAATCATGACATTCTTGAGAGAAGCAGCGATTGTCAGTTTGTAAATGAATCATTCTTTTGTGTCAAATCTTTTCAATGAGTGATTTATTCATGAAGCGAACAAGTCTGATTCTCACTGACTCAACAAACTGGTTGCAGTGAATTCAATCAGAAGTCCTGTTATAATACGCACGGACCATTTTTTATGCTGCATTTGTGTCCTTTTTGAAGCTTCATTCACATATTATTCACATAAGCTTCATATGTACATAGTAATTTCATGAAAAAGAGTGACTGGCACAGTCCTTTTGTGTGCCACAGAAAGCGTATGGGTTAGGAACGACAGGTTAAGTAAATGAGTTCATGAATTATTTGTAATGTAGTTGAACTATTCCTTTAAATATATTTTCTCTCTAGCTGATTAAACCGCCATATTTCAGTTGATGACTACCGTAAAACCTTAAAAAAGCTGTGCTAAGATCACAGGCCTGCTTCAAAGGAGTGCAGATTCCCATAGAGCCATATGATATGGTGTATTTTTAGCAGCTTTCAGCTACAAAATTCCCCTTCAAAGCAGATGGCTGCCATCTAAAAGACGGTTAACTTGACTAAGAGACAAAGTTAACTTGAGGTACCTGACTGTATACTGTTAGTAGCATAGATTGTCACATGCAGTATAGTAACATTTACTTGACTTTCCACCTTCTTATTGTTAAATGCACATAGAAATGTAACCGGAAAATGAAGTTGACAGTACCTTCCATCTCTCTCATGCACTAACAGGCTGAACACAATCTCAAGAGTCAATTCCCCAGTCCAGAATAGTTTTCCGATCGAAAGCACCACAATGTCTCTCTCTCTGTGCCTTTGCTGTTGGCGTCCCAATAAAACTTGGATTAATGCCAGGGCCCCCTACAAGGAAGCCAAAAGGCACCTGTTGCTTAAAGTGACAGGTAAAAAAAACTATACACTTCCAACTGGTACCAAGGACTAGCAGGAAGGGAAAAAAACAAGGCTTTACTGTCAAAAGAGCAAATCAAGCCCTAGGTTGTCCTTATGTTTGTTACCAACCCATGATGTGTGTGGGTCAGGAAACACGGGAGAGAAGGGAGGAAGGGTTTCAATGTAACCTTATCTGTGACTGGACTGTTTGGTTTATTCTTAGAGTCCCCGGCAGCAACGGCATTATGTTTTGCCTTTTTAGGCCAGGGGTGTTACCTCCGAAGGGGAGCCGGGCTGTCATCGAGTGAGTGTGGAAGGCAACCTCACACGCATACACACAACACATCTCTGAAATGTATATTTTGATCCATTTCAGCATCGTTTTCCACTCATTTGCATAGCTAAATAGTTCATGTTATACTTTAAATTCAGGATATACTGTATAGAGATCTCTTTAATGTGGCTAAGATTGAGGTACGGAAGTATTGTCAATGGATGCGTTTAAGAAACCGAGTCTGTAAGTTGTTTGCGGTGGCTTGTTAAATATTCATGCAAATCAAGCAAAACCTTTTTCATAAACCGTGCAAATGGAACATTTAGAAAGTTGACCTTTAAAGAGCAAATTGCATTTTATTATCTCAGCTCTACCTTCTCTGATTTACAGGGAATGAAGAGCATGAGAGTCAGAATATAACCACGCTTTCCGTGTTTAAAGATCGTATTAAATGGCTTGATGAGCAGTTTTCTTTCTTGTGCTGAGATATTTACTATTGAAACATGGTGGGTTTTTTCTGTTTTTTTTTTTGCAGAAAATGTGTATCTAGCTGTCAAAAGACTGTTTAGTCAACTTCTTGGAGTGTTCTAGCATTTAGATGACCTCAAAGTGAATACATAGACTAAAAGCTACATAACTCAAATTTTTGTTATTGTTAACTTATCTCAGAATAAACCCCCTTCAGGCTGATGCAAGATCATCCTCATCATCCTGTCAGGGGTTTATTCTGACATGACAACAGGCTGGATGTACATTATCCTTTACTTATACTACTAAAAGTGGAACTTGTTCAATGCTATCTCATGATTATTTCGTATGAGTGAGTAAAAGGTGTCTTATTCAAACAAATTCATATAACCTCGCTCGAACGAATTCGTGGGATTTGTTTAATCGCCAATAGGTTAAGGGGCGGGGTCAGGGGTAGCCATCCATTCGAATTCTTACGAACTCATAAAATATGTACGATTTAGCAAAAATCGTACAAAATCGTGCGAGTGCGGTCGTATGAATTCGTACGAATTAGCCACCTCGTAAAATTCGTTCGAATTGCTGTGAGATAATTACCTACACCCTTTTTATTTTGTTGGAAATCCCCTTTGCTGGAGTACAATCTTGCATCTTTATTCTCATCCCTTCAGAGCAGAATATTCAACAGAAGCTTCTCATTCATTTCTCACCTACTCATCTGCATGGTTGTCATAGTCAGTCAACCCTTTTGCAGGTCAATACGAAACATGCAGGTCTGATGAAATCGGGTGCAATAAGGAGGAAAAATGACTGGCATTGTGATGCGAATCACGGGTGTTTTTTCCGAATGCTTGTGTGTGTGTGTTTGTGTGTGTGTGTGCAGAGCCCACGCTGGTTAGAAGGTTGAAGCAGACACATTCTGTCCTGTTTAGTGCACCGCTATGTCACCTCACCTCAGGGTTCACTAGCTCGTCGTTTCTGAACAGCTATCACATAAAAGACACTGTGATGACATCTGTGACCTCCTTATCTCACAATAGCAGGGTTTTATATCATCCAGATTTACATCTAAATGCTGCCTCCCTGAATAGCTTCTCAAGTCCTTGAAATGAGACAAGACTTTGCCAAGGGTCTGAATAAACTATCTGTCTCTATCGTGCAAAGGCGAGAAAAAAAAGCATTGTTTTTTTCAGACAATTCCATCAGCGGTGCGCTGAACGTCATGCTAAAAGTGGAAGCTACATAACTAGATATTACATTAAATAAGCAAAGCAAATAATAGATTATTAAGAGCAGATACAGAAACCTTTAAACAAATCAAGGTTCAGTTTTTAGATTTTAGGGATGGGAATTGGGAAGAATTAAATGGTTTTGGTTATGATTACTCTTAAAGGAGTAGTTCACTTTTTTAAAAAAACTTTTGCTTTACTCACCCCCATGTCATTCAAGATATCCATGTCTTTCTTTCTTCAGTCGAAAAGAAATTAAGGTTTTGGATGAAAACAACATATAATGGACTTCAATGGGAACCAAACGGTTCAAGGTCCAAAAGACCGTTTCAGTGCAAACTGCAAACTGTTCAAAGGGCTTTAAACGATTCCAAGCAATGAATAAGGGTTTTATCAAGCGAAACGATCGCTCAAAACGAGAGACTGTGCTTAATCTGTAACTGTGATCTAAAGTAAACTTGTGTGAGACAAGTTTTTTTTTACTCATTTTTTTCAGTACATGAGGTCTCTGAATAATTTCCGCGCTGAGCAGCCTCACCAGCACGCCATGTATTACCTACGGCTCCTCATGACTGAGGTGGCCTGGACCAAAGACGAACTCAGAGACTCTCTGGATGGTGCGATACTTTCATTGCCCTGTCATTACGAGTGCTGTGGTCTCCGTGTGTTCATGATGTGAATGTGTTTCTCAGATGTGACGTTACCTCGCCTGAAGGCATTCATACCTCAGCTGTTGTCACGGTTACACATTGAAGCCCTGCTGCATGGCAACATAACCAAACAGGTTTGTTTTAAGTCAGTTCTTCTAGAGGCGGGGGGGAAGAGAGGTTTGTGTCCGGACAGGTTGAAACTATTCCTCTAATAATAAATAAAACGTACCATTCGCCACCCATGATTTGGTACTCTAGTGTCTAGTATTTGCTACAAAACTGATTCAGACCAAACCTCGGATGTTTGCGTGGTCACACATCTTGTTTTTGTTACAAAATAATGTGACTGAAATCCCAGTATATCTATGTATATGAGATGACTGAAGATTCAATGAAGTAGCTCACACATTACCTGACATGGTGTAATGTTGAATTTTGCTTTCATGATCATGTTATAGTTAGTGATATAAGCAGTGTTGTCTGTCTGTCGTCTCCAGTCTGCTCTGGGCATGATGCAAATGTTGGAGGACACTCTCATTGAGCATGCTCACACTAAACCCCTGCTACCGAGTCAGCTGATACGCTACAGGGAAGTGCAGGTACCTGACGGTAAGTGCCTAGCACCACAAACTTAAATGCAACATCTCAGCTGGACACACACACACTTTCTTTCAGCTTTTCTCCAACTCTGAGCTTAGGGTCTACATATACACTACTGTTTGGTGTCTGTAAGATTTTTTTGTTGTTTAAATGTTTTTGAAAGAAGTCCCTTCTGCTCACCAAGGCTACATATATTTGATTTAAAAAAAAACAGTATAACAGTAATATTGTGAAATATTATTACAATTTTAAAATAACTGTTTTAATAAAAAAAATGAATCTAATTTATTCAATAATGCCACACGATCCTTTAGAAATCATTCTAATATACAGATTTGCTGCTCAAGAAATATTTAATATCAAAGTTGAAAACCGTTGTGCTGCTTAATGTTTTTGTGGAAACTATAATAAATTTATTTTCCATTGACAAATAGAAAGCATTTATTTAAAATGAGAATTATAACTTGTTTAATTGTAACATTTTAATCAATTTGATGCATCTTTGCTGAATTTTAAATATTTATTTATTTTAAATCTTACTGACCCCAACTTTTAAACCTTTTATATCAATATACAGATTCATATAGGCAGAATTAATAATGAAAGATCGTTTGGACTTCAAACAATCTAAAACAAAATCTAAACTAAACTTCTTTGATTCATTGTTATTTGACAGTTTTTTTGGTATAAAATTCTGTTAAGAAAAACATTTGCATTGTAAATACATTTGTCTTTTTACTTTCAGTGTTAAACCTGAATCTGTGGTGTGTAATTTGAGGTCTATGATATTTGTGTGTTTGTTGTGTGTTTGTGTTTGTCATGGTTCTTGTGTTTAAGTCCAGTTCTCTGTGGTTATCAGGTGGCTGGTATGTTTACCAGCAGAGGAACGATGTTCATAATAACTGTGGAATCGAGATTTACTATCAGACGGACATGCAGAACACCCACGAGAACATGCTGCTGGAGCTCTTCTGTCAAATCATCTCTGAGCCATGCTTCAACACGCTACGCACCAAAGAACAGCTGGGTAACACAAACACTCGTCGGAAATGTTATGTGTGTACATCTAATGATGTGGTTATTGGATGATCTCATCTGTAAACCCTGCCTGTTCCTGTCATCCTATTGATCAAACTGATCTTAAGAGCATCATTTATCTCTGCAGGTTACATTGTGTTCAGCGGCCCTCGCAGGGCCAATGGGGTGCAGGGTCTGCGTTTCATAATCCAGTCTGAAAAAGCTCCTCACTACCTGGAGTCTCGTGTGGAGGCCTTCCTCAAGACCATGGAGAAGAGTGTGGAGGAGATGGGAGAGGAAGCGTTTCAGAAACACATCCAGGCACTGACCATTCGCCGTCTTGACAAACCCAAGAAGCTGGCGGCCGAGTGTGCCAAGTACTGGGGAGAGATCATCTCCCAACAGTATAACTTTGACAGGGGTGAGTTGTTACGTAGCTTTTGAAATAAACTCGTACTCTGCGTGAAGTTTCTGTGAAATTTTAATGTTTTTCCTTGTCTGATTTAGATAATATTGAAGTGGCTTACCTGAAGACATTGACTAAGGAACACATTATGCAGTTTTACAGGGTTAGTGATGATCTGAACATATCACTCTGAAACAAATGTGTTATTATTATTTTTTTAAATCTTCATAATTAGATTAGCATTTCTTGAATGCTTAAAAGGAGTAAAATAATAACATTAAAGCTTAAGGTAAGCTTAGATTTCAGACTTTGTTCTGTGTAAAAGAACATTTGCATCAAGGTTCATTTTGCAATTGCCTCGACATTCAGCACACATCTTGTTTTTTTTCCGTCTGTTAAGAATCTGGGCACAATGGAACATACACGCCATTGCTGTCCATTACATGCTGTCAAGCTAGAGGGTTATTTTAAAGAAAAAAATAGCATATAAATACATAAATTGCTTTTATCCAAAGCAACTTACAATTGGTATTTATGTCAGAGGTTGCACGCCTCTGGAGCAACTAGGGGTTAAGTGTCTTGCTCAGGGACACATTGGTGTCTCACAGTGGATTTGAACCCAGGTCTCTCACACCAAGACATCATATAACTGACGTCTTGGGACGTCTTTTGACAATACGTCAACATCCGCCGTTTTAGGGTACACTTTAACGTCAGTTACATGACGATCCTGGGACGTCATACAACTGACTCTTTACCCTCAACGTTAGTTAGGTGACGGGGTAGGGTTAGGATCCGATAACGTCATCTAAGACGTCAGTTATATGACGTTTTGGGATGAGACTGCGCTGCTTATCCACTGCGCCATCACATTTATGTTTGGTTTTGTTATACACCAAGATGAATATTTGGTGTAAATAATTAATGCACGAAACATTGTCGATCGACAAGGACTGCAAAGCAACCAATCACAGTTTGTTTATTTCCGTATCATGTTTAGTGGCGTTAGTGAACATATTTAGAGAGTCTATGATGCAAACTTTACATTCACATACTATTGAAAATCCAGCATTTAGTTGATTCTGATAAGCACTTATTGTCACGGTTGTAAACACAACAGCTTTCTTCCATGAGGGGGTTTGGCTTCACAACATCTTTGTTTCCAGGCGGATTGTTAAAGAACCCGACACGAAAATCCTTTAAAATTCTCCTAAAAAGTCTCCTGAAAGTCCTTTAAAATTCAACCAATAGAGGACAACTTCGTGTTTCCAATTTTGTGTGCCATATGAATCAGACGTTCAGCCAACGGACCGTAGGTTTGACATTTGAGGCTGATCGTATGCATACTTTAGAAATTCGCCAGAAGTACTTTTTGCCTAATCTTTTATGAGTACTGTGAATTCGGACATAGTTCTTTTGTAACATTCTGTTTTTCGTCTACTATAGGGTATGCGATTTCAGACGCAGCCCAGAACTGGCTCTTTTCATGAAAACGTGACAAGCAGGTGACAAAAAAGTTGTGCCACTCTTTGTCTACCGGGTTAATTGGAGTATTTCTGCTTTTCTAAAAGCGCAAAATACTGTCAGAGAGTAATTATGCATTTTCACTCAAACCGCCTGCTGTTTTTCACTCATTGGTCTGAAAAATTGTGTGCAGTTTTGTGCTGAACATTATTGGTATGAACAGACCTCTAAGCACAAAAGAAGAATAGTAATGGTGGATTGCTGTACCTCTGCTGCCTGCAACAGGATGTCCACATTCTTGCTCTTCCTGGCATTGACATTTTGACTGAGGAATTTGAGTAGCTCAGGCACACAGTTTTGACTGCGAGAGCGGGGGAGACCTATGAATGAGGACAATTAACTTGTTAGGACTGACAAAAAACATCTGCTAAATTTCTTTCGTAAAGGGACGTGAAAAAAAGGCAAGTTACAATACATTTAAATGTCCTAAATTGCAACTTAATCATTCCAAATGTGTAATTAATTACAAATATATTTCAAGAAATGACATGCAATACAATGACATTAAGATATATTTTAGTTTACCATAAATGCTTGTCAGTACATTCAACAGTTCACTTTAACCACATTTCAAAGACTACATATTATATAAAGTATTTAAGCACAAATTGAGTGGTTCACTCAAACTATAAAACATGCAATTAAGTGTCTGAAATCATTACATTCAGTTCACTCTTAAGTATATTCTTTGAAATTATTGCATATCTGTAACAAGTATGCCACAGAGTACTTTTTCACAAGTCAGTCATTGTATTAAAAACGAGTATTCAGGACTCACAGTCTTCAGGCAGCACTTCTTTAAACTGGTCATAATAGGATGTAAGACGAGCTAGACTCTCCATATTCACTACTTCCTGCAGCGAAGTGTCTCCAAACCTTAATAACGATATAAACAGATATAGCAATGCTGTATAAATATGTGTATACAGAAGTCATATTTCACGACTTGTTCAAATCGGCCTGCACACTGAGGTGGGAAGATTTCACTACGTACTTTTCCGCTAGCGTTTGTTGCTCATTGATTCCTACATTGAACAACACCGGTTGAACACGCAACAGCATCCCATTTTGGATCTCCCGTGGCAACGCATCAAACATCACCCCCGGTAACGGAACACGCACGTTAAACCCATCTCTGTTGCCCGTGATGACAGGCAGCATATCGGGGCTGAAGCTGGAGGTTGCCTGTGTAACTTTAAAGGTGACATTCCGAAGGTCCATGACGCCTATGCTCATGTCTTCCAGCATGGAGAGTTCCTCCCCTTTGAGACGAAAGAAGAGCTCTGAGTTAAGATATTCAGATGCATTTACCACAATACATAAATAAAGCTGAATGTGAAAGCTGAATTGAAATTTGCTTGTAAGTTTACCATAGGTGCTCAGGAGACCCTCAAACTGGACCAATAAGCCGATAGTGTGGAGTTGTCTGAGGAAGCCACTGTCACTTAGACAGTTCCTCAGCTTTATCACAAATCCACAGATTAATGCCGTCAGCTATAGAGGAAAACACATTTTATTAGAATGGATATAAAATGCTAATTTATAGTCAGCTGGTGGAAATGTATGTACATTGGACAATGCAGCATTATTGCATTTCCAAAGTTCTCTTTTTAGAGTACTCTGAAAGTAGAACCATTTTTTATGGAATTGCAACTTTTTATTTCACAATTCTGACTTTTTCCTTGCAATTTATAATTTATATCACACAATGCAATTTTTTTCACCCAGAATTTTTCAGGAAGTCGCAATGTTGTTGCCATCAATCCTTACCAATCTGGTAAAACTAATGCATTATGGGATATCCATCCATTTGGCAAAAAGCATCAAATATATGCCACATTTAGTTTAAGCCTTAAATATAAAGGTTTAAAATATTACAAAAACTGTATATCACAAAATGTACTTAAAGTTGGCAGGAAAATACATTTCCAATCTTAAAAAAAAATTAGGGTAAATGCAAATAAATATATATGAAAAAAATAAATAGGACAAAATATTAAATAGGAAATATAAAGTAACAAAATCTTATCAAAGATATATTTATATAAATATAGCCATATAATGTGGACATTTTTTGGTATAATTAGAAATATTTAAAAATACATTTGAAAATGAATGTTTCATTATGGGCAGGTCCTGACTGTATGACTATGTATTTTAATTGATACTCTGACAATTGAACAGAATTTATTTCACAGAATTATGATTTCAATTACACGAGAGTAAAAGTTCATGCTGATTTGTACTCGACTTTCGCCAAATTTTGCACAAACTAAGACGTACAGTAGCTTTACAGTAACCTATGCTTCTCCATCCATTTACGCTTCTTTCCATATTCCATATTTTTCCACTGCTTTTTCAATTTTATAGTAAGTAATTGGAACTTTCTACGGAGCACATTTCATGTGAGCCTGGTTATATCTGACTCTCAGTGAAATGATGTTGTGTATCTATTTAATAAATCTTGTACTAACTGTCTGACAGAACACCACATCTCTGCGGTACTGTAGTGACAAACTCATGGCGATAGTGGGAGCGCCGTCTTGCATTAGTAGAAACACCATGGACTTCTTGGCTTTGTCGCTCATCATGGCTACACACTCGTTCAGAGTGGTCAGGAGGGGATACAGAGCATCACTCCATTCACCTAGAACCATAAAAACACACACTTAACAACTGGACAGCCCACATATATAGTTGCAATTGGTAAAAATGGTTTGCCTTGAGAGGCTTACCAGGAGAGGACCCCTCAACACTGGGACTATCTAAAGAAGGATAGAGAGAGAGTAAATGTTGTTGAAGACAACTATGGTAATACTAATTATTTTTATATATCATCATTTAATAATACATTAATCAGTAAAACAAAAAAGAAGAAAAAAGCCATCACTGTGAATGAATCTTGTGATGTCGTTAGCATAGACATATACAAGTATATATCCCAATATAGGCAACAACAACCATGCATTATGCTGCATTCCAATCAACACGGAAAATTATGAAAATTAATTTCCTACTTAAAATAGTGCACATTTAGAAATCTGTAATTTTGCGAAGATGCAGTTGTCACTCAAATTCGGTGGCAACCGGAGAGTTACAATACAAACACTAATTTTTCATGCTAACAAATGCTAACATACTTCAATATTACATTTAAAGTGTTTCGGCATATGTTTACCATAAATGTGTCAAGTATATTTAATAGTACAACTTAAGCCCTACTCAAAAAAGCACTCGAAAGTTCAGCTAATTACATTTTCGCTATAAAACTTTTCATTTCAATCCAAATAGCATGAAATTGAGTGTTAAAAAGCGTAACATTCAGTTCCCACTTAACTATATACTTTTAAGGTATATTATTTCTGTAATAAGTACTCTTTTAAAACTATGCTAAAGTGTACTTCTTTTTCCACTTTGATTGAAGTTGGCGATATCAAGTAGAAATGTCCTGAGTGCAGCATTTTCACATGTGCACTAAAAGAGGATGTAAAAGTGAAAGCATCTGTGGTATATGAGCAGTTTTTAAAAGGAATTCAAAGAAAACTTAAAACAGGGGGGGACCTACAGAAGTGAGAGTTAGGACTGGATGGACATGCAGGGTTCAGTAAGGGTGATGAGGATGGTGAGGAAGACTGATCAAAAAGAGGTTGTGATGAGGTCAGGGTGGTGGAGGAGCAAAGGGAGAAGAGCCTGTCACCAGGGTTGATCCAGAATGCATTGCCCTGGCTACCTCTCTTGCTAGTGTCGGCCTGTTGGTCAGACAAGAAGACGTCTTCACTGCTGTCGCTCTGCAACCGTTCTCTCGTCAGCAGTCTGTCCACGCAGCGGATCACACACTCCAGACTCTTATCCACATTTTGCCAGATCTTTTCCTGAAGGAGAAAGGGAATATTTTCCGATTTTTTCAGATTGTCAAATCATGACGGTATAATGTCAGTCTCTGAATGACCTTACCCACTCCTCCTCCTGCCAGTTTAAATTCATGGATGCTCTGTTCCCCTTCCCGCTCCATTTGGCCTGTGGAGAGCCTTGATCGTTCCTCAGGACCACGCGCTCAGTGTCATGGGTGGACGGAGAGCCTCTGGATGCGATGAACTCTGGGCGCGCAGCACTTAGTGCTTGGATTGCTGTAGTTAGCAGCTTACTGTCACACACTGTCACCAGCTGCCGCGTCTGAGAGAGACAGAGAGGGCGGCACAGACATGGCACTTACTCATTAAGTGGATCTCAAAAGCTTTTACTTGGAAGATCTGTTGAGCACGAGAATCATTACATAATATTTATAATAGTTCTGCTGGGCTTCTCAGAAGCAGAAGTCATAATAGTTGCGTAAACTTCTGTAATGATGAATGAAACTACTACTTGGTTTCCCTTTCGCTCCAATAGCAAAAAAAACCAAAAAAAAAACACTATGGCGTTTCTATGACTTTGCGTTAAATTGGCATT
>JAOTRC010000010.1:21290038-21300144 GCA_027497675.1 Cyprinella lutrensis | reverse complement strand
ACATTCCAGGATTTTTCTCCATATAATGGACTTCAATGGGAACCAAACGGTTCAAGGTCCAAAAGATAGTTTCAGTGAAAACTGCAAACTGTTCAAAGGGCTTTAAACGATTCCAGACGATGAATAAGGGTCTTGACAAGCGAAACGATCGCTCGTTTTTAAAAAAAAAATAACAAAGTTTAAGTTTTATAAGCTCAAATGGTCGCCTTGCTCTGTTCTGTGATGCGTGTTTGTGACTCTTCTGTTCGAACTCCTTTATCAAAATGAACAAATCTTCTTTGTGTCATTTGGTTAATTCAACGAACGAAATGAACGAATTGACTTGGGAAAAGATTCGTTCATTTTGATAAGTTATCAGCAAATTTTTTTTAAAGTGAACTATTCCTTTAAGTGTGTTAAATGTTAATTATATTGAATTAAATTTAAGTTGATAGTCATAGTACTGTTGTACTGATACAGTATGTGTTTGTAAAGTGATTGTGTGATAATGTATTAACTCTCTTGTTTAAAGCATTCAGTCCTGTAATCCAAAAGGCTGTTCCCTGAGAACATATTGTTACAAGAAAAGCTTTTAGGGTGAGTGCTTTTTCATGCCAGAGGAATCATAAATATTTAACCAAGCTGAAATCTAGGTTTAACGTTTCTTTGTTTGGCTTTGTTTGTATACCTTCAATGTATATGTGTAGGCCCACTGCCATCCAGTTCTTGTTTGCTTTAGAACTGTTTCATAACTTAAGGAGAGAGTTCAATCCAGCAAGCAAGAAAAAGTCATTCTCTTTTGAATGATGACTCAATCATTATTCGTTGGACAAACTATTCCTTTAAACTATGATTGCATGTAGCTCTAGCTGTAATAGGAAGATAACATGTAATTCAATCTGAAGATGGATACAAAACCAACAGCTGCTTTACAAGACATGCGAACATGTCCAAGCAGAACAGCCACACACACCCTTTGATAACTTCCAGTGGTTAATATCGCTCTGCTGACTGCCTGCAAATGTTACGATAATTTACGATCGATACTTAGTAGTGAGATTGGTCTTTACTTTCCATAAAGTGTTTTATGGGTGACTGACTGGAATGGCATTTTAGCAGGGTTCACGCCTGAGCGTGGCACTTAGCCTGATTACGACTGTGCCTCTGCATATCGTAACATGATAAGAGATTTTCTTACACTGCGATGGCATGCCTGGTCAAGGACGGCTCCATCTCTGCAGGACATGCGAGGGCGGGCCTGACATGTGATCTGTCATCGTGGCGTGGCTCAGGTGAAGAACCGCTCTCGCTGATGAGGTGGGCTGTTCCGCATCTGTTCGGGTCAAAGCCCATATCTAGCTCCTACTATATTGCCATCCTTAATTTTGAACATTGTCCGGGAAACACCTGCTCTCTTTAACTAGGGACGTTTAACCAGTTCATTTTTTAAATTGTAATTTCATTTGAAGCTAAAAAGGATGCAGATTTGCCATTTAAATGTGAATGCACTCTCCAAAAAAGGTACAAAAGCTGTCACTGGGGCTGTACCTTTTCAAAAGGTACACTTTTGAACCCAAAGGCTGCATATTGGTACCTTAGTGATACATATTAGCACCCAAAATGTACATACTGTATTAGCACCTGAAATGTACCTATTAACACCTTAAATGTATATATATATTAGCACCTAAAATGTACATTAACACCTAAAATGTACATATTAGTTGCTAAAATGTATGTTAGCACCTGTACATAATAGCACCTGAAATGTACATATTAACACCTGAAATGTACATATTAGCACCTAAAATGTACATATTAACACTTAAAATGTATACATTAGTACACAAAATGTACATATTACCACCTGAAATGTACATATTACCACCTGAAATGTACATATTAGCACCTAAAATGTACATATTAGCACCTGAAATGTACATATTAGCTCTTGAAATGAACATATTAGCACCTAAAATGTACATATTAACAATTAAAATGTACATGTTAGCACCAAAAATGTACAAATTAGCACCAAAAATGTACATATTAGCACCTAAAATGTATATATTAACACCTAAAATGTACTTATTAGCACTTAAAATGTACATATTACATCCCGAAATGTACGTATTAGCACATAAAATATACATATTAGCACCTGAAATGTACGTTAGCACCTAAATTGGACAAAAGTTTACTTTTTGAAAAGGTACAGACCCAGTGACAGCTTTTGTACCTTTTTTCTGAGTGTGTGTAAGGAATTAGAATTCAAATGAATGTTAAGAAATTCTGAGCTAAATCTAGATTTTTTTATTTATTTATATAAGTAAAATGTTATTTGAACGTTTTAAATGATGTATTTCAATTTGAAAGTAATATGGATGGATGGATAGTCCACAGGATAATGGGTCTGGTATCCTTTTTCAAACACAAAAATCACCTTTATGTCTCAAGATAATAGAGAATTCAATCAAATGCCCACATTTTGACTATTTGGGTTACATTATTGCCCGTTAAGAGAAGATAGCCACAGTAAGTGGCACCATAGGGCTCTGTAGTCCAGCGTAATTTCCTTCACTTCTTAAAGGAACCTATAGGGTTCCATCAAAGCTATTAGAGTGAAAGGAGCGGATGTATGGTGTCCACATTAGGCGGTTTTGATGGAAGCAGGTTATGGGGACTGAAGGCTTTGTTAGCCAGGGCACGCTGTAGCAGATCACATGCTTTAATGTGCCTCAGGCCATTGCCAATGGCTTCATATTACAATTACGCTGTAGTTAGAATTAATGTAATTACGTTGGAGCACAGGAAGAGAAGCCTTTATGGAATATGTTAGCTGTATTGGACACAATTTACCAGATAAATTAAAATGAGGTTTTGCTGATTTGCTGTCACTGGATTTGGCTTGAAATGTGGAACTGGCAAATTGATAGTTTTTGCTTTTGACTTCCCTCAACAATTGAAAACGCCATCCCGCTGTCCCCAAGGTTGGATGGTGGTGTGCTGGAGTTGAAACTTATTTTATTTTTGAACTCTCCTGAGCTATAAACAGGCTTTACCAACAAGGTAGAATTCCTAGGTCAACCAGCTTCAATCAAAAAGCCCACATTGGTTGACTAGTGTCGACAGCTCAGCTAGTTAGCCATGCTGAGATTCTCTCCTCATCATACTGTAGTCTGTTCTTTAATTATTGTTTTCAGCCGTCATGACTGCTTCTGCGCTTGGTGGGAGGTGTGCTTAGATTTTCAAATGCAACGGCTACACCCTAGGGTGCTGAGCTAGCCTATGTTTTAAAGATCCATTTAGCACAACATTAAGAAATCCAGTCAAGTCTAAACTCACTGTAGGGCCACTACTTCAGATTGCAAGTCTCAATGGTAGCATTATGATCTCTTTAATATCGTTGTTTAAGCAAATGGAGACTTTTACTCAGGTCCTGCCTCTAAGACCCAAGTAATCTTACATCTTACAAACGGTTAAAACCACCCTAAGCCATTTGCGATTGGTTTTAGCTTGTTTAAGCTGGCGTTCAGCTTGTTGGCCAGCTGGTTTCCCAGTCTGACCAGCAGACAGTGCCCAAAACCCTCTTATAGCAGCCAATAAATCAGTCTCTACAATTCTAAACAATTTTCTGTCAACACTTTTTGCTATACTAATTGAAACTCTTTTCAGTTCCTGATAGCAATCAATAATAGAAGTGGTTTTCATAAGAATTTTCGTCCAATCTCGTATAGACATCGAGTGCTGTAAGCAAACAGCAACAGCGTTTTACAGTTCGTCCTGAACCAAAACAATAAGCTTATGCTGCGTTCACGCCATGTCATAACCGTAATTACGAGATGGCAACCCATGACGTTTCATGTCCTTAGACTTTATATGTCAACACTATCAACGCTGGAATGAATCTGCAGCAGTCAGGTGGTACAAGTAAGAGCTCTGTAAGTTGTTTACGGTCATTATTATTGTAATGTTTTGTTCTTTGAGACATGAGGTAACATGAGGTAATCAGACTCTGCTGTTGCACGTTCATGTCTTTTCTGAAGGGAGGGTGGGATATTATGCTTTCAAACCTATTGCAAGCCTCTCCGATATTGCCTAACCTTCCTTTAAATAAATTACATGTTACTCAGAGACTGACATGTTTGGCTTGCCAAAAATGTTACATTCAGCTGTCGCAAATTCATTGACTTTTAAAAATGAAGTTAATTTTTTACCAAGACGGAGTGGTTTTGATGCACAAGTTGTCTCTTATAACAAAAATCTTTTATTTAAACCAATAAAAATGCAGTTCCTGTTGAAATAAAATAGTGAAAAGTCACTTCTTAAAACTGTCGTACCATTATTACCCTTAGCCGTAAATACGAGCCAAATGCTCACTCTGTCGAGCCCTGCTGTGAATTTAATACTAGTACCATATATAATACTAGTAATTTAACACTAGTAGCCCTACACATTCACGTATTTGCTGTTTTCCAGTTTGAAATACTTGTTGTTGACCCATTTTTTCTTCTATAAACCTGCATCATCTTTTATTGGGTCATTTTGGGATATCTCTTCGTAATACCCAAAGCACCTCATTTTAGGAATCTCAAACAAACGATGATTGTGAGTCAGCCTGCCAGGATTTTAGTGGCATTGTTCTTGGTGTCAGTGAAAAAAAATAATCGCTGTCTGCCAGTCATAAATATAATTTCCTTGAAACCCGTGAGCCGTGCGCCGCTGTGGGGAAGTTCTGATTGCATTGGAGGTGACAGAGCCAGTGTCAGACTGCCTGTTTCGACATAGTGACCTTGTAGAACTGGGGGAAGTGGTCAGGAATGATGGATTTCCTCGTGCTTATGATGCTTGTCTGTCACCCCCTTGGGAAAGACTCTGTGGAGTGAGGATTTCAAAGAAACAACCTTTTTCATTTTATAGTAAAAAATCGTCCGTCAAAAAACTTAAAATGCCATGCCGTGTCATTTTACACTCCGATTTATTGGGATTGAACTTTTTCTCCCGTGACAGAAAGTTAAACTGCCCATGCCACCAATAAAAGGCAAGTCGATGTGTCAGAAATAGAATCTGGCACATTTTAGCGCATTTTTTTTTTTTCCATATTTTGAGATGAAGGTTGAAAACATACATACACTACCATTCAAGAGTTTGGGGTTGGATTCGATTATGCTTAATACAGTAAAAAAAATTACAATTTAAAATAACTGTGTTGTATTTTAATAGATTTTAAAATGTAATTTTGACATCATATATTAGCGTAATCAATGTAATGCATCCTTTTAATATACCTACGATGTTTTTGAGATAATTATATGACCCCTGAAACAACTCCTAGACTATTTCATGTTTTCTTTGTGACTTATGTGTCTTAAATGTATGTTTGCACATTTGTATTTCTATGCATATATACATAAATAATTCCCCTCATTTCCTGCCAAGGTGTCACATGGAACAGCATAAGCCTGTATAATCAGTGATAAACAGCATAGGCATTTTTGTGAGCATATGCGTGAGAAAGACAGATTGAGGGAGAAAAACAGGTTTGTAAAATAAGAAAAATGAGCCACACACAAATGTCTTGTATATACACCCTAGAAACGAGAGCTAGAGAGGTGTATAATGGGCATAAATGAATTAACGAGTGGTTGGCTGAAGTTGCTGGGTTCAGTCACAGAGCGAGGTGCTGAGCTGGCTAATGAGATGTGGAGGCAGCCAGGCTCTTTTAATGGGAAAGGTCAGGCATGTCAGCTGCCATTATTGTTCTCTCTGTCCTGCTGACACTCCAGCCAATCCAGCTTCATTGAGATCTCAACTCGCTAATAGCCTAGAACTTCACTGGAGGTGTATTAAACCTGTCCAAAAGTTTCCTTGTGGCTTTACTACCATCCATCCATCATTCTATCATCTGTACATCCATCAATCCATCCATCGATCCATCGTTCTATAGTTCTATCCGTCCTTCATTTTACCATCCATCCATCATCCATCGTTCTATTGCCTGTACATTCATCCATCCATCGTTCTATCATGTGTACATCCATCCATCCATTGTTCTTTCCGTCCTTCATTCTATCATCCATCGTCTGTACATCCATTCATCCATCCATCCATTGTTCTATCATCTGTGCATCCATCCATCCATCCATCCATCCATCCATCCATCCATCCATCCATCATTCTTTCATTCTATCTGTCTTTTATTCTACTATCCATCCATAATCCATTGTTTTTTCATCTGTACATCCATCCATCCATCCATCCATCCATTGTTCTATTGCTCTATCCGTCCTTAGTTCTATCATACATCCTTCATCCATCGTTCTACCGCCTGTACATTTATCCATCCATCGTTCTATCGTCTGTACATCCATCCATCCATCCATCCATCCATCCATTGTTCTATCGCTCTATCTGTCCTTCATTCTATCATCCATCCATCATCCATCATTCTATCGCTTGTACATTCATCCATCCATCGTTCTATCATCTGTACATCCATCCATCCATCGTTCTATCCATCCATCCATTGTTCTATCCATCCATCCATCCATCCATCCATCCATCCATCCATCCATCCATCCATCATTCCATCATCTTTGCATCTATCATTATATCCGTCCATCATTCTATCATCCATCCATCCATCATCCATCATTCTATCATCTGTACATTCATCCATCCATCCATCCATCGTTCTATCATCCATCCATTGTTCTTTCATCCATACATCCACCCATCATGCTATTGTTCTATTATTTATCTGTTCTATTGTTATAACATTCTATCAATCTATCATTATTCCATCCATCCATCCATCCATCCATTGTTCATCTTTCTGTCTGTCCATCCATCCATCGTTCTAATGTTCTGCCCATCCATCCATCGTTCTAATATTCTGTCCATCCATCCATTGTTCTAATGTTCCATCCATCCATCCATCCATCCATCCATCCATCCATCCATCATTCTATCATCTTTCTGTTTGTCTGTCCATCCATTCATTGTTCTATTATTCTGTTATGTTATCAATCCATCTATCAATCCACCAATCAATCATTTTATTATATTTCTTATATAGATGAAAATAATAATTTGTGTGTAATTCATGCTGTAAGAAAACTTAATTTCCCAAAATGCTTTAATTTAGTTTATACAGTATATTACATAATCAAGAATTAATGTGTACCTTTGTCCTTTGTACCTATTGTGCCTTATTAAAGTGATAATGCACTACTGTAAGAATTGTTTTCTCAGGTGGCAGGTGTACTAGCCACAAGGTTGCATCTTAAGGTGATATGGTTGGTTTTATTTTTCCCATTGGTGGGGAACTTCAGCAAGAGTGACAGTGAGTTTCGTAAAGTTGAAGACATGACTCTAGCATTGAATGCAGGGGTGGATACTCACAGGGACGCCACACATCAGTGTCGCACTGTCATTCTGTCCCAGTTTGTCGAGGATTAGACGGATACATCCCTGTCAGCAGATACAACTGTCGCTACTGGGCTGAAAAATGGACATACACACAACACCTTCTCAGGCTTTCAGAGTTTGTGAGAGTGAATAATGAATTTCTGATGCTTTGGGTGTTTTACCTCACTTCTAATAATACTAAGCAGGAAGAAAAGATATGGCAGTCTTTGTGGAAAGCAGTCAGTTTATGCGGAAAGCGGTCTGTTGAAGTGACTGGTGTTTTGTAGACATCATTTTGTAGTACTTGGGGTCTTCTGTTATTACTGTATTCAGTGTGACTTTTTAAAATAGTTTTTATAAGTCACAAAGAAAATAAAGAAAATATTGTACTCTTCTTGCTTTTGGAGTGAATTCGCTAGAGTTGTGCCACTTTTAGTAAAAACACTATTATTTGCAAAACACCTGTAATTCAGGTCATCTAGGCGCATGTATTTAAATTCATGTTATTTTAAGCTCAAACATGCCTCATTTTTATTTAAATTAGCCTTTTTGTAGATCAGAAAGATCTCCCAAAACAAGTAAATTCCAGACAACAACTTTCAAATTCTGTGAGCAGAAGCTAGTGGATCTCCTTTATATGTTACAGATGGAGCTTTTGGCTCATTACAAATTTATTATCATTTGTTATATAGACCATTTTGTTTAGAAAAACATCAATATCAATATCTGTCCATATTTTAGCAGGATCTGAAGTGATTTCATATGCTTAGACCTTCAAATTTCATCCATTTATTTTTGTGATATTCCTAAATGTTTCTGACTTGCTTGATGTACAATGCTGTGTTTGTTTACCCTGTTTAACATAATTCTCTGGTATTTATATTCTCTATAAGCTTAACTAAGCTGTGTAAGCCAGTGTGGAACCTGAATAATGGTACAAGTGTTTGCTATCATAAAATGGATAGTTTACCCAAACTTCAAAATTCTGTCATCATGTACTGTATGTACACGAAAGATTATATTTCGAAAAGCAACATTGGACCCCATAGACTTTGATTGTATACATGCATTGGAATGTATTTCATTGGAACTACATGAGAGTGACTAAATGATGACAATTGGATTCTGTCCACAAATTTGAAACGGTCATTGTGTAATGTAGCATCACTCAACGTTTTCTTGAAGATGCACTTGTAGATTATCGATCATCGTTTTAGGGTTTGACATTAATAGAGTCTTCGCTTATTGGAAGTATGTGCTGACCCTGGGCGATGTCACATGGACATGAGTAATAGCAGAAAATGAGAATGAAGCTGATGCCCTTGTGACCCTCATTGGTAGGCTTGACAGGAGCGGGTCAATATTGTCTTCCTGTTTAATTTATTTAATTGTTTGACCTATGAAATGAAAGGCCACTGCTGTTGCTCAAAGGTTTTATCAGTTCACTGACCATTTGAAGGTGTTTAATGGAGACAATTTTTGATCTAATTTTATACAGGGTGAAATTAAGAATTAAATATTCTCTAAAGCCTTCCTTGCCGGTCAAAATTCCCATTGGCCTTGTGAATTGCCATTAGAGTTTCGCTCTGTAATCTGTACACGTCTGTGCTAAGCAGCCCTAAAACGTGTTCGTTGGCAATAGCACATCCTCCGGTCTTCCATGACTGGTAATTAAGTAGCAAAATTTCTGACACATTCATTACTAGACGGCCTACGGACGCTAGCTTTTACAGCGTTTTATAGGTCGTGACTGGTGTCAGACTGTCAGAAAACTGTTGATGGTGGAAAATTATCATGCATTTAGAGTACATGATTAAAAGACCTCAAGGACTTGTGAATGCAGTTTGCGTTTACAACAGCAACACACTGGGGGACTTTTTTAATAAGTGAAGACTGAGTGCTTACATACATTTTAGCCCAGAAAAAGCCCAATTTTGTTTTAATTTTTAGTTTTTTCATAAAAATAACAGCTCGGAGACCATGCAAATACTTACATGCGGACATAAATGTACAGTAGCAAAAAAAGTTCAATTTGCTAAACTATGAAACTATGCAATCCTGGTAGTATTTCAATTTTTTTTTTTTACACAATATATCTGTAATCTGATCATGTTTTTGACGTAACAAATTACAGTTACCGTTTTTTTCCGTTACATATGCCATTACTCCCCAACCCTATATAATAAATATCACATTTTCATTAATTTCAACATTAAAATAATAAATTCTTTTTGAGGAGAATTGGGTCAGAGAAAGTGATGATTGTAGAGAGAGAGAGAGAGGAAGTGGTGGAGGTAGAACAAGAGCAAGGAAGATTGGGGGTCAAACAGAAGTGGTGGAAAGAGGGAATAAGTTGGGAGAGTGGAAACATGTGTGCAAAGGAGATGGAAACTATAGATGAGGGAGATTGAGACAGGCTTGAAGAGTGAGACAATCAGAGAGAGAGAGAGCCAGAGCTCTGAGCGTCCCGGATAAGCTCAGAACAGCTCAGGAGTTGATAGCACTTGACTGCTTGAGGGTGGCTGGAAATAAGACAAACTGTCCCTTGCTGTCAAGCCTTCAGGACTGATTGATCTGTTATCTCTCTGCACAATTTATCTCTCACTTGCTTTATTACTGTGTGTATGTGTGTGTCTGTGTGTGTCTGTGTGTGTGTGTGTGTGTGTGAGAGAGAGAGAGAGAGAGAGAGAGAGAGAGAGAGAGAGAGAGAGAGAGAG
>JAOTRC010000010.1:21277624-21288431 GCA_027497675.1 Cyprinella lutrensis | reverse complement strand
TGATCCCTAAACCCACCCCTATTCTACCAATCTCCACCCCC
The DNA here is from genome assembly GCA_027497675.1 of Cyprinella lutrensis. Classification (NCBI taxonomy): domain Eukaryota; kingdom Metazoa; phylum Chordata; class Actinopteri; order Cypriniformes; family Leuciscidae; genus Cyprinella; species Cyprinella lutrensis. Next base: position 21,288,390 of record JAOTRC010000010.1, on the reverse strand, counting down.
TGATCCCTACCCCCACCCCAATCCTACCCATCTCCACCCCTTAGACATGGATCCAACTCCGTCCCCTGGATCTCTGCAATGAGCCTTTAGTGTCACATAATCCATCAGAAATCATTCTAATATGCCTATTTAGTTTTAGATTATTATCAAGGTTGAAATCGTTTTTGTCACCAGAAATGCTATTAATTAAACTTAACTTGAGCGAAACCTGGAATAATCATTTAATATCCTTTGTATTTCACACAATATATTATTTATCTGCCAATTATTCATTGCCTAATTGGAGCAATCAAGCAGAATTGATAATATCACCCCAAACTATAATTTGACATAGTTGAGTTACTTCTAGCAAAATGTGGTTTTGTCAGTAACACCTTTAAACCTGTAGATGCTTCGCACATAATTTTAGCGTTATTTGATGACCCTTTTCTGTCGTTTCAGAATTAGCATGTGGACTAAAGGTTGATGCTCAGCTCTGCTGATTTTAATGTCCAATCTTTTCGGTAGCGTCTGAGTCAAAACCCCGCCTGTTTGCTGTTCAAAACTAATCAGACCCTGTTCTGGACTTCATCAAGGTTGACTACTCAAGACAGACCGATTTGTTACACAAACTGACTCTCAGCAGTCTTTGCTCACTGGCTATTATGAAAAAATCCATACGTCGACAATGGGCACAGTGCTGTAAACACGTTGAAACCAAAACGTTGACTAAGCTAAATCATCCATTAAAATAATGAATGACTCTTAATTTAATTCTATCTTCATTCGTCTGCGGATCCATTATTTCTTTGTTTTGGTCCGTCAGAAGAGGAAGTTGCAGGCGTCTCGTACTGGAAGACTCAGACTGTGGATGTGTGTGTGTGTGTGTGTGTGGTAGCTCCATAGCAATATCATAAGTAGTATGAGACTTAAAGTGCTGGGCTTGTATAAGATGGATGGAATTGGCTAATAAATTGCATTAGACGAAAAGCATAGAGTGTCTCCTGCCAGATGCACTGGCCGCTGAGAGAGAGCGTACTGGATGCTATGTTGACGTCTATACAAAAACGTACTGTCATCAGCATCCCTGTTCGAGAGTCCTCTACCTCTCTTCAATATTAAAATATCCCAGCGTTCTCCGCTGCTCAACAAGACCTTTTTAAAGTGGGTTGTATAAAAGTATTGATTAATTTTCTTTCTTTATTTAAATACCGACCCTATAATGGTAGACTATACAGTATACACACTGTGACTCATATCATTCTGTTTAGTAGACTGGTATTACATTTCAGAAACACAATAATAATTATAATTATTCATTATCTTCATTAAACTTGATCAATATTCGGTTTCGTTCACATGGAGGTCACATGCTCCAAGGTCACGGGTACTCCGGATGCAACAGGGAGGCAATCAGTACCTCATGTGCTTGCACACCAGCCCTTTCCAGGGCAAGAATGGGACAGCTTGATTTTTATTATCCATCTCCCTTTTCATCATGCAATTGTGGCTCCAGCCGTCAGAGAGAAATTACTCTGATTATTTTCAGCATATGGGGAAATAAGACCCAATTTCCCACCTCAATCTTCGAGATGATTTGAAGTGTAACCAGTCTGTCACACTGGACAGGCTGATAGACGCACCAGGTCCTGATGAGGTCCACCACCATGCACAGAGTATTATTTTTTTTTCCAAATTATATCAATCTTCATTTATTTAGACTGCAGGAGCTGGGGTTTTTCATTCACCTCCTCAGAGGTTGAGGTTATTAAATGCAAATCACCAAGTTAACGCCTGCAATTTTGAGTGATTTAACAATAGCTCTGCTTTTGATTTCAAGGTTGTGTGTAATCACAACAAGTGTTGTCTCTTAATTGACACAGAGAATCAAAGCTTGGCTCTTGGATATTTGTTTCAGCCTTAAATCTAACAACTGAGTGTGCCAGCCAGGTATCGAACCTGCCTTTGTGTTTACTATTCCCTAAAGTTCTTCACTACGGTAATTACTTGACTTTAAAGGTGCTGCAGCTTGATTGAATTTGTTCCATATGATGAACTCATGGTTTAGGTTTTTTGCAAGAAATTTTAAAGTTTTAAAGTATAAAGTTCACCGGTATACTAAAGACTTTAGTGTTTGGTTGCACAAATCATGACTTGATCATGTCGTTAGATTTCAGTCATTACTAGTTAGTTCCCATGATCTTCATTTTTACTACAATATACATATAAGCAGCACAGCACAGGTTCATATGCTCATTGTCTCCAAATTATGACCAGAATGGATAAATATTAAGTCTTCTGTTGAAAACAAATATGGACCCAATTTATGAGAATGGTAATTATGTGCAAACAGCAGGAAACTATGTATATTCGTACATTGTATTAACGGGCACATCAACCCATGTTGACATGTTTAGCGTTCATGAAAAGACTACATTCAGATTATGCATTTGAGTCATTTAGTTAGTTCCCATGATCTTCACTTTAGTATACAGATCCAAATAATTAGTAATTCACATAGAAGTATGTAGTAACACATTCATCTGTCAGCTATTATTTATTAATTTGTTAATCAGAAGTTAGTAGTTACTAGATTGTTAATAAACTTTTTTAGTAGTTCTCATGGAAGCATTATGGATTAGTTAGTAGTGAACTACCACTTTCATCTGTGTGGTATTACTTACTAGTTCGTTAATCAGAGTTTCTTGTTAGTTAATAATGGTTACTAGATTGTTAATATTGTGTTACTTATTGGTCTTGTGCAGTTATTCATTGACGAAGGAACCGGATTCTAAAGAAATGGTTCCATCCCCCGCTTCATACATGGAACTCCAAAATGGTTCTATATAGAACCTTTTTTATTGGTAAAAGGTTCTATTGGCCAAGTATGGAACCCCAGGGTTCTATAGAACCCAGAGAAACCCTTTTTTTAAGAGTGTACCCCTTTTAGGGGTTCCAAATACGTAGCGCTGATACTGATAGAACCTTTTAAGGTTCTATATAGAACCTTTTCTTCTAAGAGTGTGTTTCGCATTATTTCAGAGTCATTGCACATGTGCCGTCCTGTCATTTTCGGTTTTCAATCTGATCAAGTGTTTACATGTTCTCTCGATCGTGTTACATGTCCTTTTAATCAGATCAAAATTTCTTTTGGATCGGCGATTGGATCGATTCAGGTGTTTACATGAAGTATTTTCAGTCCGATTGAGCCATCAATCTGATTACAAAGGGATTATTTGGTTTCACGTAAACGTAGCCATTGTTTGGTTAATTGCATTCACCTGCTCCTTGTTTAGTTTTTCAGTTGTAGCCCCGCCCCTTTTCAGCGCTGCACTCGTTGTGTTCTGTCTTTCGGTTTGTATTTCCACAACAAGATCTTATCTTACAGATTTATAAATGATACACTCATTTTTAAAATCATCCCGGTCTACTGAATTTTATTATGACATCCGCTTCAAACATTACAATGCTCATGATAACTTTTGTTAACTCTACAATAAAAAAATACACTTCACTTGCTTATTACTCTTCGACAGGAATGATTTAAATGTGTGATGATCTAAACTTGTTTCTCCAAGGTCTAAATTGCCTGGTTTGTCTGGTGTGGATTGTGTTTGACACTGTTACATGTTTAATGTGCTCTATGGGTTATCCGTCACAGCTTTCACACTTTCAAACATTAAATATGAGGCCAAATACTTTTAATAATGTTGTTTCTAAAAAAAGTTGTATTATGCTGCTCTCTGATTTGAGCTGCTGCAGTACGTGCATCGCTATTAGAAAATCGCTAGTCAAGTGAAATGTTCCTTTCCACCCCAACTGTTTCTACATGCAAATTAGCATTTGCCCGTGAACCAGCAACATCCGAGAAATGACTTGAAAAATTGATGACCTCGGTACAAGGTTTACGTCTGAAACACCTCATTAGCAGCTTTCCTCTCACTGGAGTCTAGACTGTATTTGGGTTTGCGTATTGTGTGGGGTTGTGTTTTACTATAAAAGGCCCAAATAGCTGTAATTATCTGGAAGAGTCATTAGCTGTGTTTTTATCTAGGTAAAAAATGATGCTATCATAAATATCAGCAATATTTGAGTGATATTTTTCCTCCTCTTTGCTTTGCGGGCTTCGTTTCCTGTTTCACTCAACAAAGATAGACATCAAACATCGGAAGTTCAAACCGTTCGCCGCGGCCCTCTCTCCTCTCGCACAGCCGTCACCGTTATTAATGCCCCCCGATGTAAATGACTGATAGTCTCGAGTTGCACTGCCCCTGAAGTACGCTGCAGCGGGGTATCGGGCACTTAATTCCGCTGCTATGCCACGCTTTTAAGAAGGGAGATAAGCCATGAGCGGCCAATTTCCTTCCGAGATGGGCAGGCTTTATTGATGGAGTGGACCACGCTAATGTTTTTAGCCTTCTGGGTGTCCATCTGTGAGCATTTTTCCAGTGTCATCACCACTCTGTTTAAGTAGCTCCAATGGCTTCTTCGGGCAAAGGGGAGATAATGCAGGCTATTTATCATGCAGGAATTCAATTTTGAGCCCACCATTCTCCTCATAAAAGAGTTACCAATCCATATATCAACCATTTAGTTGTCTGTTTTCATGAGCGGGAAATCATTTGTACGCATTTTATTTATTTATCGCACAGGTCGGATGGCCGACGGCGTTTGCCCTTAGGGTGGAGGAGAAAGATAGTCGAGGCGAACAATTGACTATAGGATGGCGATGTCAGAGAGAGAGAATTATGGTCCGTTTACTTTCTCTATATGCATTTCTATATGAATTGGAGTTATTATGAAATTATGATTATTGGATTGAATCAGATTTATTTTGATTCTAATAGTACTATTAATATGATACTTTTGTGGAATTTTAGAACCAGTCACATATGCGTAAGTTCACAAAACACTTAATTTCAGGTTGTTAATTAATTTCAGGTTGGATATGAAATGAATCATTTGCAGTTCAGTAAGTGGGTCTTAAATAAATTGTTTTTTTTTGCTAACAATTGTTTGAAAACCTCTGAAAGACATGAATGTTAGTTATATTGTTCTTTTTTTTTAAAGGTATATTATTTTTCAGGATCTGATTCTCAACCCTAGTGTTTACCACTGAATGCCACTGGTTATTTTCCCCCGGATCTCGTTTTACTCAACGTTTGCATTCCTAATGAGCTCTGTTGTTAACATACACTCGGCCCTCCGCTGGGGAGCGTGACCCCCAGTCGCCAAGGCTTTACTGTTGTATGATTAACGAGAGTGTGATTCCACGGGATCAGATGAGTATTCAAAAATAGCTTTTGATGAAAACCTTTTTGATGAAGTGCCGATCTTAATGGCATCTGGTGTTTCATGTGGCTCTGGTGAGGACTTCAGATCTAGGTTGCACACATGCACTTTGCTGCTGCTTGAAGCCATGGACAGACTCATTTAAGGACTTGCTAGCTGTGCGCAGCTGCGGTCCAGTCAAGGTCATGCGTCTGAGACGTGTTTCATGCATGTCTGACAGTAATTAATTGTGCCGGGCGCAGTGCTGGCCTTTTCTTCCTGTTCTCTCTCCGCTGCCACTTCCTATAGATTTTAACAGAGTTGGCTGACGTTTTAAAGCCACAGATGTGCTAGCTTGCCAATATATTTCATATTATTTGATAGAGCATCATGCCGAATTGAATCGATCGCTGTTTGTCTTTCCTGTTTTCCCCTTTGTAATGGAATGGCAAATGAGATGGTTTACATTTTTAAGGTTACTTTTTCTTCGTAAGTGATTCTCATCTATTTTCCTGCCAATAAAACGCATCACAACAGAGGAAGTCTTCATCTAATGACGAACCCCCTAATGCTATTTAAATGACGCTGATTGAGGGGAAATGTGTGTGTGAGTGTTCGACAGAGAGAGACAGAGACAGTTTTAGTTTTGGTAATACATTCCTCACCATCTGGACTATCAATAGGAAATAACTAAAAAACTAATATATGCAGAATTTCCAGTTAAAAGTAGTACTTTTAACTGGAAATTCTGCATTAAAATAGTTTTTTTAGTTTTTTTTTTATATTAATACAAAAATACATTATTTTCATATTTGCAGAATTTCCAATTAAAAGTAAGTACTATCATACACACTTACTTAAAAGTTAGTAAGTGTGAAACTTGCCCGGCCCAGAAGTTTATGTTTATGTTTACCATAAATTACTTTTTGTGTGAAAACCCCCCCAAAAATAACGACTTTATTCAACTCCTAATTTTCTTCTTTGTGGGCCTTTGAGTAAGTTCATGTAGTGTAACAGCGCAGCGCTTTTGGGTTGTACGTTAAAATGTAGGCTCATTATTGGCCAGCATCACACACATGACCAGCGTTGGCCAATAGTGAGCCTAAATTTTGACGTACAACCTAGAAGCGCTGAATAATGTTTTTTGTTTTGTTTTTTTAACAATCAAGCATGAAAACATATTCTAATTCACCCCAAAAACAAAATTAAGACTTCATAAAGGACGTTTAATACAGGAGATATTCTTTGAATACAAGACTTACTATCTTACACCATCTTGGTAAGTACATTTTTTAAGTAAATTGATCTTTTTTGAGGATAGTTTAGATATTTTTATTGAAAAAATAAGACATACTCATTAAATATGTTTTCTTTTTTCTTTTTTTTGCAGTGAAACTAGATATTGATTTCAAACAGTTGAAGTATTGGCATTCCGTACTGACATAAACAGCAAGTCCGGCATATTCCGGAGCCTGTCTCATTCTCGAATTGTCCTCACTTGGCTCTTAGTTTGAAGCTCTGTGTCTGCGTGAGAGAAAATGAAGGACTGAAATCAATTTGAGCACTGCCATTTCCCTCTCAAGTGGCTTATTATAGCATTACGCCACTGCCTGAGATTATTGATTCCAATCAAATCTGTTAGCTTCATTAGCTGATAGTTTCGCCTGTTGAGACGGATGAAAGATCAGTGAAAATGGCAGCCGATGATATGATTTAGTTGTTTCAGATCGCATTATGTTTTTCCATTTAAATGCCAGTGAGGTTTTGTGTATTATAGAAATAGCAGCATATTTTCTCAGGCAGGGGTTTTTGAGATAGCAAAGCAAAAGCTTTTTAGATGATTAGGGGTTGGATAGAAAGAGAGCAAGCAGGAGCCAGAGACCTATGCAATGCATTTAATCTCATAAAGTAATGCGCTGTGCTCACATTCAGCAATCAGCTCATCATGGTGGGCTGAAGTAGCTGACACTGTGACACGTGGAGGGTGAAATCACACTAGCAATAACTCTGTTCTGATCTTTGTGCTTTGCTGGCTCAACAGGAGAAGGCATGGCCGCCGCAACACACTTTGCTTTCCTCCAGAGCTAGTCTTATTATCTGCATAACGGAATGAGTATTTCTCTCTTTGAATCTGCATCTTTTTTCTCGCTTTACCATGTTGACAGTAGAATCCTTCACTGCTGTGGAATCAAAATGCAGTCATGGAAATACATTTACTGGTCTTTTTTGGCCTCTAAACCCGTCTGGTTTGCTGGTTTTTGAGGAGATTTGGACAAATATCAGTCTAGTTAGCCAACCAGTTGAGAACAATTTCAGATTATTACTAGGAGGCTCCTATTGAGTACTAGCTAGCATCTGCTCTGGGTTGGTAACACTAAACCATAACGGTATTTTTAAAACTGACACTGAGTGTTAAAGCATTATATTACAATTGGTAATGACACAACATTGTATATAGGCTACAAAAACTATCCGCTAACAGTTGCCAAAAAAATGTTTAGTTGTGTACAATGCTTCCCATTCACGACTCTTGCGTTGCTCTCTGCCATTTAGAAAAGGTTCATGTGCATTTTCCACATCGGCTTTTGGTATTTAATATAATAGCACGTAAAGGCTCTGTTAAACTATGCTTAGACCAAGACAACCATGTCAAACTGTATTTTTCCGAAGCAGCGATATGTTATTTTGCTGAATGTTAGCATTCTCAATGGCAGTTGAACAGCTAGCGCTAAGCTATCAGGCTAACTGCAAGCTAAATGAAATCTAAAGGAGACTTTTTAAAGGGTTAATTCACCCAAAAATGAAAATTCTTTCATCATTTACTCACCATCATGTCGTTCCAACCCTGTTAAACTTTTGTTTATCTTCGACACACGAATGAAGATATTTTTAATGAAATTTGAGAGATTTCTGTCCCTCCATTGACAGTCTATGCGCTACTACTTTGACGCCACTTAAAGAGATCATAAAACTGATCCATATGATTTTTTTGTTTTATATGATGAACAGATTTAGGCTTTTATTCACATATAAACATTTATCAGCGGACATAAACAGAAGCTCAATCGTACATGCTTGACATGCGGGAACAAACCTCATTAGTTCTTGCAGAAGCTCAAACGTGTTGCGTAACCCCAACCTCATTGGTTCTCGCATGTCAAACAAGCATGCTTGAACTTCTGTTTATCTTATCTGAAGTGTTAGTTGATGAATGTTTACATGCTATCTGTTCATCATAAAGTGATCGTGTCTCCTCAGAAAATTTGGACTAAACCGCTATAAAAGCAGTTGTGCTGCTTAACATCTTTATGCAAACCATAAACCATATTTTTGATAAATAGAAATTGTATATTTGAAATTTAGTTGTTTTGTAACCATGTAAAGTTCTTTATTGTCACTTTTGATCAATTTAATGCAAATACAATTACTAATTTAAAAATACTGACCCCAATTTTTTGTATGTTAATGATATGTAATTTAAAATACATAAAGTGATGTATTTTGATGGATTACATCAACACTGTTGCTGATGACCCATTGGCATTGATAGGTAAGCCCCAAATGTCATCCACAACTGTAGTTTTGGTACTCTATGTGTTAAAGATTTTATTATATTGGTAAAGGTCAAGGGCTCCAACTAAGTGAATAGTTAATGTAATCATAATCATCTCATGAACAAAAACTCTGCAGCAACAAGGGAAATGGAAGATGTTAGTTTGCACAATGATTGGATGAAATTACACAACAATGATTGGCAAGTTTAAAGTGCCGTGCAGCTGTAATTAAAACGCAACCGAAGCCGAGACTCTGGAGTCCTGTTTGTGTGCGGGATCAGTTTACTCTGCACTAAGTTTTCATTTCTCTTTTCTTATATGTTACCTTACGCCAACTTACCCCAGTAAAATGAGAAGGAAATATCCTGTCCTCTAACATTACCTGAAGGAAATTATTTGGGAGGTAAAAAAAACAACAATACCGTATTCATTTATCTTATTTTCTATCCACTTTTTTATTTAATTTTGAGGGATATTGATTTATAGCCTTGTGTTGTTTGTGTAGAATACCGATAGCAGTCAGTCATTGTGTTTCTCTGAAAACATGGTCTAGTTTGTTGAATGATACTGTTCAAGCCACATTATTTTCCCTCTCTTTTGATCCTCGTTGGCGTTTAAGGGACAAAATTGGGATCGGCTGGCTGCCATAATGTTCCGTCTGATCGATGACAGGGTCAGATGATTGATGAATCAAGCAATCAGTGAGTTTCTCCCGTGGACTCGTGGTCGACGCACACGATCAATTCCTCCCAATGGAGTGATATCATTAAGCCTCAGGAAGTTTCGATAGCAGTCTCTGCAGGATCCTCCTGCCCATATATTTGACCTAGGAACAGGCTGTTAACTTTTCCAAAGTCAAAACACAATAGTGAGACTTTGCCAGGGCCCCAGGGCACAATATAACTTTTTTTTTCCCCGCAATTTTCAGACCTAGGGTCCCAAAGCACTTTTGTGGAAAATTCACCCATTTTCAGGGCTTTTTTCGTAATTAAAGTCGACAGCCACTTTGCTTGATTTTTCTCTCTCTCCTTGTTTCGCTTAATCCATTGTGCTTTTTTTTCCATAAATCTCTCTTCGAAAAGGTCAGGGAATCATCGGAAAAGGTGCCCCTAAATCCCAGGCGTTCACAGGGATCAGAGATGAGCTACCATAATCTCCTCTCCTTTATGACAAGGGACATTTTTCTGCTTTGATATCAGATAGGTTTTGACCTTTGTATGGCCTGTCCATGTCGCTTTCTGTCAAAACTAGTCTCAGAGGTTTCTTGTTCATCTCATGAATTGAAAAAGGAGCAGCAAAATCCATGTTTGCTAGCTTTGAGAGTGTATTTATTTAATGCTAATCCACTCATTTTCAAATATTTGAAGAACTTAAAGAAATTAATATTTCTATTCAGCAAGAATTCGTTTAATTGATCAAAAGTGACACAAAGATGTGTAATGTTGTAATGATGGAACATAATGATAAAGAAAAAAATGGTTGAGAACCAAATCAGCATATTAGAATGATTTCTGAAGGATCACGTGAGGCTGAAGACTGGAGTAATGGTACTGAAAATTCATTTTATGCATTTCATATTAAAAATGATTGTAATAATATTTTAAAATAGCTTTTTACTTATTGTCCTGATGAGCAAAAAAAAAAAGCCCCAGACTTTTGAACATTAGCATAAAAGTTGGCCAAGTTAACTTTTATTTTAGCAAATGCACACACTTAAAATGTACTTTCTTGTCAGGAAACAACGTTTTTGGTTTTATCATGTTCTTATTTCACATCCAAATATGTATGCAGAGTCAAATGTTCTATATATTGAAACATACCAAATCACAGGTCATTACTGTGATGTAAATGTAAGGCTGTGGAAGTTTTTTGGGGTCTTCAAATAAAGGGTTGCCAGATCCCTCTTCAGAGTAAGACTATAGATCTTTTTTAGGGGTGGTGTAGTTTAGAATTGGATTGTCT
>JAOTRC010000010.1:21236522-21248248 GCA_027497675.1 Cyprinella lutrensis | reverse complement strand
TTTTTGATGAAAACATTCCTGGATTTTTCTCCATATAATGGACTTCATTGGGAACCAAACGGTTCAAGGTCCAAAAGCCGCTTTCAGTACAAACTGCAAACTGTTCAAAGGGCTTTAAACGATCCCAGACGATGAATAAGGGTCTTATTAAGCGAAACGATCGCTCATTTTTTTTTTTTTAAATAACAAGGTTTAAGATTTATAAGCTCAAATGGTCGCCTTGCTCTGTTCTGTGATGCGCATTTGTGACTCTCCTGTTTGAACTCGTTCATCAAAATGAATGAATCTTTTTCCGAGTTAATTCGTTCATTTCGTTGGTTGAATGAAGCGTTGAAGGAACCATCTTGGAGGTGTTGGGGGGTGGAGGTAAATGAAAGCGTCAGCATCTGCAAACTCTTATATCGCAACTTTTATACCGCAAGTATTAGACACCTTTAGGATAAAGGCTAATTTCACCTTTAGGATCAACGTTGTAAATGACTGAAAAGGGGTAAGATTATAGTAATGGTTAGAGTAATGAGTAATATATCAGATCATTTAGTCAATCATTTTCGTGGAAGAATTTTGATACAAATGTTCAATTGTAATGTTGAAATTATTGACTTTATGTTTGCAAATCTGAGGACAAATCTGAGGTCTTCAACTCTGTTTTCAACCAAAAATTGTGTTTTACGCGTTTTGGCCATTCATTTACACAACAACTGTGTTTTGGGCGCCCGAAAGCTTTTGAAAACAGCTTTCTAAGTGCAAGATAACGTTACCGCCTCCCTGTAAACTTCTGAAATGCGAATCTGTGAAAACAGTGACGTCATGTGCGTGTATTATGTGTTCTGTCTATAGGTGCGCAGTGACGTCGCCAACTACTGGCCTGGTAGCAGAATACAGTGTTTTTAGTCGTTTTCACAGATCGTTGTGACAATGTTGCCGTCTGTACGTGAATTGCTTAAAAAACGCAAATTAAAAACGTTACCGTTCTGTTGTCGTGTAAACGAACCCTAGAGGAGGCACATGAGATTACTGCTTTCTTTTCTCAAAAGACACATTTGAGGAGCAGACTTCTCCATTTAATCTCATTGCTGTAGGAGAAACAAATGAGAAATTAAAGACCTTACATCTCATTTGTGAGTTGTCTTTCCTGTGGGATTTTAGCTGATCGAGTGTGTGCTAAACAAATGAATGGTAATCAGCCTTCATTGAAGGTGATTTGTGTGTGTATGTGCGTGCGCGCACATGTTAGATCGTTTGTATGCCTGGTTGTGTAAGTCTCACTATCTCTCTCTTTCTTGCTCTTCCACTGTTCTTTTTCTCTGTAGCCCATTGCAGTTTGCAGAGCAATTAGTTCATTGACTGTGAAACACCAGGGCTTGTTCTAAAGGTCAAGCTTAATTCGCAATTGCTTGGAAGAATTGCCTTTTTTCTTTACAGGCAGAAAGAAAGAACTCTAATTAAACCTAAAATCTCAACAGTATTTATATATTTATTAATTTCAATAGGTAAAAGAAATATGGGTCTAATAATAATCTATCCTCATTTTCTTTTATTCGGTGCGGAAGGTTTGACCAAAGCGCCCCTGGATGTGGTATTAAGAGACTTGGATGGTTTATTGGTTTCTGCTGTGTCCACTGAGGAATGTCTTAATGTTCTTGTCACGGGACATTAAAGATATCAGTAGCCTACCTGTTGTGCATCACATTTCCTGTGAATCGGTCGAATTTTTCACAGAGCAATTTGTATAGTGCCAGGAAAAGTGTTTGACTGGAGGGCTTTTCCTAAATGGTTTATTTCAAAGGATGTTGCAAATACATTATGTAGTAGTTATATTTTCAGAATTAACCAGATTTCAATGTAGATCAAATATGAATGGAAAAAGAACATCATAATTTAAAAAAATAAATAAATAATAATCTCCTTAGCTACAGTCCTAGAACGTAGTTGGGCCAATACTGGACAAAGAAAGAAAGCAGCCAGCCAAGCGGCAAAAAATAAATTAAACTCCAACAGCTGTTCATATTTTTGCCATAAATCTGTTGCACGGGCTCTGTCAAACATCTCCAAGCTCTGGAGGCTGAACAGACAGGGAAAAGCTGGAGTTTCTTAGATCAGGCTGTTTTAAACATGATTGCGCTCGTGTTTTGTGTCTAGGTTTTTTTTTGAGAACTGAACTGCGTTGAAAGGAACATCAAAGAAACATTATTATGACAAATAACATTGTCATTTAGCTACCTGAAAAAATATATTTTTTGTTTTGTTTAATAAATCGAATTTATAAAATGATTAATTATTAAATTTATATTATTATGTGGTTTTGATCTGTAGATAATGTGATGAATATAATGATTTGTTGGTAATGAGTGCTATGAAACAACAGAAATCCAGCTTTGTTTGATCAAGATCATTTTGACGTACCTTTCATGTTTATCATTTTAAGACTTTACTGATAATAGAAATGAAGTATGTTAACAAGCAAAGATTTTCAAGAATTTAGTTGTTCTTAAGTATGTGTGTCCAGTTTTTCACCAGTGTAATGTGAGTTATGATAGTAAACTTGGGGTTAAACAGATGTATGCCAATAATAATAACAATAATAAATGCAGGCTAAAGCTCTGCATGCATGTTACTGATACAAATGAGCAAACTATCTCAAATCTCTGCTTTTTTGCCACCTTTGGTTTCTTGCCTTTCGCTTTAGATAGTAAACAGTAAATCTGAAAACATGGTCAGTTGTTCATTAATTTGTTATGCTTTGGTATTGTTGCTTCTCTTTTTGTCTGGCTCAATTTTGTGTCTTAGGGGATTTAAAAAAAAGAATAAAGACTTAATGACATTGAGCTCTCCCCCATTGAGACAAGTGTCTCTAACCCCCCCTAGACTCTTAACATATGTTTATAATTTGGCTGTAATAAGCGTGTTAAGCTGAAAGGGTTCTGCATTTATGTGTTCCAGCTGTTCAGGGGAATTGTATTGATGAAGGTCATGGAAGGGTGTTTGCCCAGGTTTATTTACACCTTATGGTGTGACAGGAACCTAAATAAATGTGTCATCGTTGATGTCAATTTTTTTATATTTTAAATTCAAACTAACAAAACTTGTCAAATACTGTTTTTCCAGCCTGTTCTCATCCTAAGGCATCATATACTGATGCTTTTGACATTTCGTCTACATCCAACACACATGGCACCCTTTAGCGTCAATATGAGACGCAGATATATATGGGCCATAAGGCGCCTCCTAGTGGTCTAACTCTAAACCTACCCCAGAACTAAACCTACCCATAACCAAACAAAGCTCTGTGTGTGTTATATTGACGCTAAAGTGTGCCATGTCCGTTGGATTTAGACGAAATTTCAAAAGCGTCACTATATGACGCCCTATGATGAGAACGCGTTGGAATATCTCATTCCATACATGAATGAGAAGTGCCGTAAACTGAATCGTACTTGTCGCTCAATCGGCTGTTACCTCTCAGAACAGCATTCTTTTCAGTGTTAACTCTAAAAATTGATCAATCCTAAATGAATGTTTAAGAGCAAACATGTTGAAGATTAGCCAAAGGGCTTTCCTCACAAAAGTGTTTATTCAGGTTGTGACATCCATTAAAAAACGAAACCAAAAGTGTTGGTTCTAGTGTGCTTAGTAGGACCCTGATTAGCTGGTTCTGGTGTGTTTAATTGGGATTGGAGCTGAACTTTGCAGGACAGTGGCCTTCCAGGAGCAGGAATGGACAGCCCTGATCTATTGCACGACATCTATTTTAAAAAGGTCTGAAGGCCGCTAAAACCTGACGATCATGTTCTCCAGCATGATTTGCGATGATCCAAAGAACAGCTTCAACAGAAGAACATCTGATTATTCGATTATTAACCTAAACGTGAATGTAGGATCATACAAACTTTGGGGGAAAGACATGTAAAATGTCAGTGGTAGCTGAGATGAACAAGAAGAGAGCCAAGAATCAGCTTAAAACTCATGGATAATGGAAATCTCATCCCACATTTCTCTATTTCTGTCACTCAAGTGCCACTGAATAGAGTTTTTATAATGGAAACAGTCCTCTTTGGTTCATAGTAATGTAGCCACAGACACACACACATGTTTTTTTTTCTCCTGCTCTCCTGCTAATTCCCCACCAGCTGCTATCAGACATTTTTTTTTCAATGTCTCTTTCTTTCCCTTCGTTCATCTCATCTCTCCACTTCTGTCCCTCCAGCAGATAAATCCTCCTGTCTCTGTCTATGCTTTTCCCAAGGTCTGTAATCCCCCTGCCTGAGAGGCACTGCCATTCTTCACACACATGCTGCTGAATACATACATGATGAGGAAAAAAATATTTGTGCACACTCATATAGTCTCGGTTTAATCTTGTCTACACGTGATGTTGTTGTTTTTAGGTAGCTGCATTTTCTAAACCTCTTTAACCCCACTCTCACTCTGTGTGTACACTGAGTAATCTCAAAATCTCATTTTATAGTGCTCAATGTCCATTGTTTTAACCTCTAATCTCATAAATTCAGCCTCTGTACACAAGAAATCTCTGACCAGGGGCTAAGTTAAACATTAAATTTAAGATAAATTATATTTTTGCGCTTTTTTTTAAGTGAATGCATCCAGTATCTGTTTGTTTGCGCGGTCGTAGAGTGAATGCGTTCAGTGTAATCTGTGCCGCTAGCCTCAAAAAAAAAAAAAAAAAAAAAAAAAAAACAGCAAAATTACAAAAATAATATTGAATATTTCTGAACACTAAACTGTTAAAAAAAGAGGTGGGTAAACTATAAATTCTGGTTAAAAAACAAAAAAACAAAAAAAAAACTATAAATTCTGGTGGACCACGACGTGAAATCTGGCATTCACATGTCAGAGTAAAAAAGTTGCTCGTCTGGATTTTTTATTTTTATTAATTTGTTCTGAAACAATATTCTCATCAGTCTTCAATCAGCTTTAATATTTAAAATCACCATATTGTAATACCTGCACCTTTAAATGGCATCCCCTCCCCCAATATTATTAAATATATGCTTCATCTTTCATTTTAAATTCCTAAATTTGATCAATAAATTCAATTATTTCGAATATAAGACACTATAGGGCTGTTACCTTAGGGGCTGATCAAATTAAATCATTTACACTGAAAAATTACAATTGCATAAAATAATGTTATGAAATTGATTTTAATTTACATATAAGAAACGTTGGAAAGAATGATACTACTTTTAAACATATAACACTAAACCACCGGTAGGTGGCGGCAGACGACCGTCTCAATGAGTGAGTCATTGATTAATTCATTCAAGCGATTCGTTCAAACGGTTGACTCATTCAAGAATGAGACAGATGTTTATGAATGGGTCATTAAATCTTTGACTCAATCGATTCAAAATGCTGAATAACTCAGTAATGAAAACAGGCTGAGTGTTCCTGTGACATGTGCCGTGGTTCTACTGTGATTTTTGTTTGAAACTATTTTCACTGCTGAAACAGAACAAAAACAGCCTGTTTTAGGAAATCAATGTCACATTTTCAATTGTGATCTTGTTCAGGAAAAATAAATGAGGTTGCTTAACATATGTTAAAAATATAAAAACTCCACATTTAGATTTTTATAGCCAGTATGTTGTTAACTGAGTGTGTGTGCTGCGCTCAATCGTGTAGATTTCTGCTCGTGTAGATTTCTGGGAAAAAAATCTACTAACAAAAAGTTTAACTAACAAAAAAGTTAAACTTCAACTACAAAAAACTTTAAACTTCAGTGCAAACCTGATGTTATTATTTACATAGCTCACATATT
Source organism: Cyprinella lutrensis (assembly GCA_027497675.1). NCBI lineage: Eukaryota > Metazoa > Chordata > Actinopteri > Cypriniformes > Leuciscidae > Cyprinella > Cyprinella lutrensis. The sequence continues at coordinate 21,242,466 of JAOTRC010000010.1, read as the reverse complement.
AACAGTTAAAATATTAACACTAGGTGAATAGAAAGAAAAAACTGACCATAGAAAAAGAGAGTTTATGCTAATGTCTGCCGTACCTCCTCTTATGCTACGTTCACACCGGGCGCGAATTGCGCGTCAGGCCCAAATGATTTCAATGTAAAGTCAATGCAAAGATGTGCTACACGCGTAAAAAATTCCTATGCCGCAACTGAGGCGTAGAGCGTGGCGGCGGTAGACGTGAATACGGCTCATTCGCGCGTCAAGTTCGCTTAACACACCAGACACTCTATTCACGCCATTCGCACGTCAAGTTTGCACGAATGGCGCAAATAGAGCGTCTGGCGCGTTAAGCGCGAATGATGTAGTTACTGTGTGTGTCCACTAAAGCGGCAAAACTCCGCTCATTGCCGCTGACAACGCTATAACGTCTCCGCTTTGGGGGGTGTCTGGTACAAGTGTGTGTATGTTTTTTCAACATATTCACAGTATAATCATCAGAGATGCACACAATTACATTCGGAAATAGACAAGCTTTGTTTACATAAATGACCCAAGCAAAGATTTCCCGTCAAATTTATAAACTTTTATAAACCTAGCTAGTATAATCACAATGAACACATCCCAATTGAATTATTTATTCAACTGCAGAGCGTCTAATTATGCACAATTTGCATATTTTAAAAATATCAAAACAGATTTCACATCCCAAACCACACATCAATTGGTTGCCGATCGCATTTTTCGCTTGATATTTGCATAAAGTCGAGAACCGCCCAACCTTTTGACGCCTTCAACGCTTTCACCGGTCCGCAGTTCTAGCTCTCCAGAGCAAATACAGTGCGGTGAATCTCTCGATGAATGCTCGATCAACATAAAAAAAGATGGTCGCCAACAGGTTTCGATTCTGACGCGTTAATTTCGCTTCAAACTTTTGATTTTACGCGTCAGTTTCACTCTTGACGCGAGAATTAACACAAAGTGGTCAAGCGGCAAATTTGACGTGCTATTTGCGTCCGGTGTGAACATAGCATTGGCAACTCCACTTACACATTCTTACATTGCAGGATAAATTTCACATTGGCACATTTCATACACATAAAACAAAACATAAAACAAGCTTAAACGTTTCTGTACTTGTGTACTATCTATTATGTGTCATAGACACACCCTACAGCACAAGCATAGATATATTATCTAGTTAACACACCACAAATGAGCAAACAAAAGGCCTGATGTACTAAATCTCTCTCTCTTTCTCTCTCTCTCTGTCTCTCTCTCTCAGATTCGATTTGCTTTCAGGACATTGTGTCTCTAAGCACAAAACCACACAACTATGAGCTCCCATTTCTCTCGCCAATAAAAAAAAGAGAGAGAGAGAGGAAGAGAGAGCAAAGAGATACTGTCAATGAATATTACCATCTTTCCTGAAATATTGAGGCGTCAGGAATGAAATCAGACATTATAAAGGGACAGAATGTCCCCAAATGTGCATATTCACTTTCTCATACAGCCTGATAAAAACCCCTGATGAAAACAAAAACAGATGAATATTTTTTTTCATTAGTAGATGGGAAGCTCTTCAAATAAACGTGTGTGTGTGTGATAAGATTTTGGAGGCTTTTATAGTTTAACAGGCCTTTCATTCACCACCAGAGTAGATAAAAACCAAAGATGCAAACCTGCCCACTTTATGACTCAAATAAAATCTCCATCACCCTTTCAAAGTGACTGCTCAAGGCAGTCACTTTTATTATTTTTCTGATGTCATCTCACTTTCACCATTAAAAACAAACAGCCTTGCTCCTGTTTTTTCCGATCCAGTCTCTTTTGCACACAATTCTCCGTAAAAGCATGTTTTATGATTCATATACACATGTATTTCATCTCCACTCATCTGATTGTACATACATTGCAATGAATCATGCCTTATTTTTCACCCCATAGCCATAAAAGATGTCTGCCCTCCACATACGCATTCATATGCATGTATACTTCTCCGGCTGTCAGTGGGGGGATGCCCCAGAATTCCTCTATCCTCTTTTAATTTTCCATGAAGAATTGCAGGGAGCGCTCTTATTCTCTTCATTCAGTCCTCTGTAAACCACCCGCCACTGTCCACAATGGCCTTTCGCTAGTCCTGTACTTCTCTGCTCCTTGCCCTCGTACAGTGCTGTATGTGATTAACCCCTCGCTGCCCCTCGGACTGGCACAAGGCCACTGGAGGGATATTGTCCAAATCCTTACAGATAGTCAGAGGGCGTGTATTATTCAGTGGGAAAATCCCCATGTTCTCATCGCCGCGCGAGCCCGCTGCACCTGTTTCAGCTCCAACACTCCTGAGATGGAGGGAATAATGAAAATATGATCGGAAAAGAACAAGAGAGGGAGAGACAGAATGTTTGGAGAGGATTAAAAGGATTATGTGTAGAACAATAAAGAAGATAAAGCCAGAGAGAGAACGAAAATGCCGTTTACTACATAGGCAGCTGCCTTATGAGGCAGTGGTGTAAGCATGATGGAATGTGATGTGACTTATTTGTAACACTCGATATACTGTAGGCAGCAACGCGCCACACAAGCAGCATATTCCTCACGTCACACACACCGAGACTCAGTTTACTCAATTCAACTTGAGTTTACATTAGCATGTTGCTAAGCTAACGCTTTGACAGTCTAATGAATGTAGAACACACACACACACACACACACACACACACACACACACACACACACACACACACACACAATATTGGGTAAAATAGTGTGTTGTTAGTCAGATTAGAGCTATTTTTTTCTCAGAATAATTCTGTATTTAAATATTTATAATCAACTTCTGTTCACTCCATTTACAGGCTGTTCCACTTGAGTTTGATGTTAGCATGTTGCTAAGCTAATTCCCTGATTAGTCTAATAAACCTAAATACAGAGCACACACCAATATTGAGTGAAATAGTGTGTTGTGAATCAGATTAGAGCTATTTTTACTTATAATCATTCTGTATTAAAATATTTATAATCAACTTTTCTGTTCACTAGGTGATTGAATTTGACGTTAGCATGATGCTAAGCTTATTCCCTGATTAGTCTAATAAACCTATGCAGAGCACACACCAATATTGAGTGAAATAGTTTGTTGTGAGTCAGATTAGAACTAATTTTAGTCAAAATAATTCTGTATTAAAATATTTATAATCAACTTTTCTGTTCACTCTGTTTGCAGGCTGTTCCACTTGAGTTTGATGTTAGCATGTTGCTAAGATAATTCCCTGATTAGTCTAATAAACTTAAATACAGAGCAAACACCAATATGGAGTGGAATAGTGTGTTGTGAATCAGATCAGAGCTATTTTTACTCAAAATAATTCTGTATTCAAATATTTATAATCAACTTTTCTGTTCACTCCGTTTACTGGTAATTCCACTTGAGTTTGATGTTATGATGCTAAGCTAATTCCCTGATTATAAACTTAAATACAGAGGACACACCAATATTGAGTAAAATAGTGTGTTGTAAATCAGATTAGAGCAATTTTTACTCAAAATAATTCTTTATTAAAATATTTATAATAAACTTTTTCTGTTCACCCCATTTACAGGCTATTCCACTTGAATTTGATGTTAGCATGTTGCTAAGCTAATTCCCTGATTAGCCTAATAAACCTAAATACAGAGCACACACCAATATTGAGTGAAATAGTGTGTTGTGAATCAGATTAGAACTAATTTTTACTAATTCTGTAGTAAAATATTTATAATAAACTTTTCTGTTCACTCCGTTTACAGGTAATTGCACTTGAATTTGACATTAGCATGATGCTAAGCTAATTCCCCGATTAGTCTAATAAACCTAAATGCAGAGCACACACCAATATTGAGTGAAATGGTGTTGTGAATCATATTAGAACTCATTTTTTCTCAAAATAATTCTCTATTAAAATATTTATTATATACTTTTCTGTTCACTCCATTTACAGGTAATTCCACCTGAGTTTGATGTTAGCATGTTATGTTATGTTGATGTTGGCTAAGCTAATTCCCTGATTACGGATTACGAGAGTGAAAGGAAGCAAATGAAAAAGTTAAAGAACGCAGCTGCGATTTTAATGTATTTCTGTATAAACCACTTTCTCACAACATGTCCGACAGTGATTATGTATTAGGTCAATTTGTGGTGATTATTGGCTTTTCGTGTGCATTCAACCACTTGAACGTCTACACTATAAGCAATCCAGTCTAATGCGTTTTCAACTACTTTTAGAGTAGCTCAAAACATCTAGACCCTATTTACACTTGTAATTAGTATCTTCAGCTTGTGATCGGGTTGACGATAACACATCTTAATGCTAGGTGTAAGCAGGGCCAGAGTGACACTGAAAGAAGGATCATGTTTGTGAGTGAAATTAATGAAATGGGAGGTGGCAAAATGGAGGATAAACAGTATATATCGCTATAACAAGATGTAACAAGGGGCAATGAGCGAATCAGTGAACAGTCTATGAATATTTTCAGTAAATTGATTTAACTCCATTACTACTCCATTAGTAGTGAAATATTCATTAAAATGTCATGTTTTGTTACCTTAAAATGTTGAGGTAGAAAGCACATTCAGAGCTACAGTACTGTACAGACAAACAAGTGCAGCACACATTTATTCCAGTACGGACACAGACATACACAGATACACCAACGAGAGAGAGAGTTACATCCCTTGTTGTCACTAAGTTGTTTATCAGTTTAAATATACGACAGCCACAAAGCAAGGCCAGGCAGAAAGCAGATCCGCGCGATGATGCTCACATTGATTTGTCTGTAGAAGGGCTTTAAGTAAAGGCTGTTAAACAATAGAGCTGGGGGCTTTTAATCACAAGCGTAAAGGCTTCGAGTGTAAGTGCTGTTTGTTTCTAATAGGCCTCACGCCATAAAACTCACGCCTGTCACCGGAGCAAGGAGGAGGAGCTACAAACACTCTCGCTCTTTTTGTCCCTCAAATGCTTGAACAACCATTACATTTACAGAGTGTCAGTCTGTCAGTCAGAGCCTAAGAAACCGTGAGACTGTAAAATTGCAATGTGTCATTTTCGAGAAGACGGGTGAGGGAGAGCAAACGTTCGATTGCTGTCGATTTACATTTGATTTGTAATTCTGACCATGCAAACACACACCGACACATCATCCCAGCTGTCAAAATCTGTCTGTGTGCTTTCCCCCAACATCAGCAGAACGCAGTCGACAAACAGTGTCTGGAGAAGCTCTGAAGACTCTCGATTTCTCTCAGTCATGCTCCAGCAGGTCCACTGATGTCAGTCTTTTCTTCTCCTTTCAGAACGCCCAGTTATAATTACGCCCCTAATCCAGACAAACACTGGATTATGCGTTACACCGGCTCCATGAAGCCCATTCACATGGAGTTCACCAACATGCTCCAGCGCAAGAGATTGCAAACGCTGCTGTCTGTGGACGATAGTGTGGAGAAGGTACATGATGTAATATTTATGAACCCCTAAAATGTATGAGCATTTTGAGAATGGGAACAAACTTCATTCCTTGGGGAAAAGTATGGCAGTACCATTGTACATGATATCAGATTGCATTTCTATGGTAGTTTTATGGATAACATGTACCGAATAAATATACTATTCTAAAATGAAAATTGAACATTATGGTACTTGTTGGTCAAAACATACTTTTTATTGTTATTTTAGTATGCTTTATATTATGCTGTTTGTTAATGTTTAGCAGTTTTTTTAATGTTAAGTTTAGATTTAATGTTGATTTTACTTTAATTTTAAGTATTTTCATGTGTATTTTTAATGTATTTTTACATACATTTATTTGAACATTTTAAATAATTTTTAATTGTTTTACTTTTAGTTAACCCAAATTAGAAAAAACTGTAAATTTAAAAAAAAACCTTTTATAAATATTGGGGTTTTTTGCTTGCATAATATTATGCCAT